>DWQT01005425.1:0-10319 GCA_018244895.1 Myscelus amystis hages | reverse complement strand
GATAATCACTCTTTATATGAAAAGATAGACTACAAAATTCTAACACTCAGAAACGATGTATTACAACGTATGTAAATGCGATCTAATCGTGCATTGCGCAGATTACGGAGGTATTTGTAAGCGTCGTCGTATTCAACACGCTCCGTTAATATTTAAGAACAACATGTCAAGGAACACCGGCTACTGGGGAGCTGCAGCCAGGTATGCAACGCAAACACATTACTGTGGAGACCGGCGCGAGCAAACAGGCGGCACAGCCGTGTTTACCGCTGTGTCGCTACCCTCATATATTAAACATGGCCCGCTCAACCTTACCTTGCCTTGCGACGGCTACGTCGTGATACACAAGTATCGCCGACCATGAGTTTATTTTAAAGAACCCTTTTGAAATATTCTCCGTTGATGCCGCCATGATTGCTTCTGCTTTAAATATGACTCGATCAAGTTTCGACTTTAAAGCACAAATTAGATTACGAAGGGTGGTCATTAAAAGGACAATACGCAATGGTAACACTAAAACCTGTAGCTGAAAACTTATTCAGAAACCTTTTTCATATTTCATTATACAAACAGCGTAATGAATCCGTTTTTCAGCAATTTTACATCGGCATAAAAATAAGGTCGCGGCAGTTAACACGTTTATCGGGCGCTCATTAAAGCGGAGGGCGATCTTGCTTCGGAGTCGTTAAGCGCGCAATAGTTCGCGAGATCCTCGTAAAAAATATCTCGCAACCGACTTTACGAGCGCCCTTTGTGAATGCATCATTAAATTTCCATCTAAATTTAAATTACGAACGGCACGATTCGACGCGCTCTCTCTCACGTGTTTCTGTTTTCCTAGTTGGTGGAAATGTTATAATTGCTGCACAGAGAAACGCAGCGGAGTCGAGAATTTGAAAAAAAAGATGACGTCAGTCGGAATTATCTTCAGCGCAGCGCAATTGAAACGGCTTTGCGACGGGCTTAGTGAAAAAGTTGGCGTTCGTTTTAATAATTCCCAGCTCCGGCGCCTCGTCAGAATGCCGTTGTCACTTCGCGGATTAAGCTCCGACACGGTTGAGTTGGGATTTGAGAGTTATTTTAATTTGCGTTTTTCGTATAATTCGGGAAATGCATCTCTAGTTACTGCAAAAAACAACTTTTAATGAACTAACACTCGTCAACTGTAAAGTTTTATTTACTGTAACCTATGTCGAACGCTGAAAAAATTACACTTCCAAAAATAATGAGAACAGTGCTAATATAAATACTTGTTACAGTTAAAAACAGTAGATTGGAACCATATGCCTTTGGTATTTCATCGTCGGTTTAACCTACACACTATATCTACGACATTTTATAACGTGCAAAAAAATGTTTTTCTGTCACATAAACGTTAAATAGCCAATTGAATAGGATCAAAACGCAAAAATGAAAAGAATAAAAACAATAAGGAAAACCGCACACAAACAGGGTCATTCGATTAAGCGGAATGATTTGCGAATCACTTAAAAAAAAATTCAAACGCTGCCATTTTCGAGTTCCCTTCCGACTTCTGGCGTTGGAATGGCGAATAAAATCGAGTAAGAATAAATTGTGCGACTGGATAAAGCAATATTTGTTCATCTACCCCCGCATTACGGCAACGGCGGCCATTAGCGGGATGCAAATAACGTCTTGTCATTTTTATTTCTTTATTTTTCCCCGGATTCGTGCCACTTGGCCCCCTCCCACGGATGCTCGGCCGATATGGAAATAAGATTCGCTAAATAGCGTTCACGCTTCACGTTAAGTCTGAATGTACAGAACGGATATTAACGTCAGAAATTTACGGGCAGCTTCTATTTCTCGTTAACGTAAGTTGTAGTGTTTTAACAGAATCTAATTAGGATAATAAATACGTCTATTTCCGTCAAAATGTACGCTTATTAACAAAAGTATCTAGCTACTGATAATAGGCTAAAATGTTACATCAAAATTAGTATTACTTTGATTTGTAGGATTTTGATTTCAAATTCACTGCTTACAATGAGTATTTACTTATTGTAAGCTGTGAATTAATCTTTCACAGAAGGTCATTACAGAACTCACTTCGTCATCTTCAGGCTTTAGAGTGGATAATGTTTTTCCATAAAGCAATATTGGGGCCACAGGTCACTTCATCTTACCTCTCTTTTTACATACTTTACAAAGACAACCGACCCCCTCCCCCCTGCTTCAAACAGTCATGGATATTATAGAATACGGTAACTTAATCATATTTATTTCGAATTCTGAATATTTATATTAGCTATTGTACTGTTAACTTTTGGCATGCAATTATTTCATGAACCTAGCAAATTTGGATTCATACAGAAGACACTTCAAAGAAACCACAGCTTGAAGATCCACTTTACTTGTCAATACACCCCTAAAATTTATTATACTTTTAAACCGTGCAAAGATGCAATTTATTACAATTTCTATTCAGTATTAGACTAAGATAATAATATCTTGGGAAACCTTCAACACACATTCATACATACATACATAAAATGGTCATACACAAGTATGGTCATCACACAAACGTTTGTCGTTGGTGAAAATCGAACTCACGACCTGTTTACCAGCCAAGGTCTTCACCAAACCGGGATACGAGTCGAATGAATCCATGCAGGGAATCCATGCGTTAGTTAATTCTAGTTACCTAGTCTAGTTAGTGGCTAGTTTTGTGTTAAATCTGTCATATGGCCAAGATTGAATGGGCCAGCCGCGCGTGGGCGGCGTCGTAACTCGCGCACAACAAGATGCGCGCCGCTAACTACAGACGCCGGTCGCCAAACAGCGTGATCGTACACCCGCGGCGGTTTTAAAAAACAATCGAATATTATAAACGTTGCTTTGCTATATACATTATTTTTTATTGCTGCTCCTCTCCTATTCATCTTAGCGTGATGTTATATAGCCTATAGCCTTTCTTGATAAGTGAGCTATCTAACAGTGAAAGAATTTTTCAAATCAGACCAATATTTCTTTAGATAAGCGCGTTCTAACAATCCAACAACCAAACAATGAAACAAACTCTTCAGCTTTATATTATTAAGTATAGATGTGTGTAAATTGTCACCTCATATCCGCAGAGATGTGCTATCGAGTCCGCCGATATTGAACTGCGAAGACAAGGCCGACTGGAAGGAGTGTCTGCTGAGCCGCGAGGAGGAGGACGCCCATGTCACGTTGTTCAGAAAGAAGTTCCAGCCGTTCGACTTCACGGCTGACGCGGACAGTGATAGTGATTGAATGACCCAATGAAATTGATTTTACCTTGCTATGAAACAAATTCTAATTAATTATTTTTTTAAAGTAGGCATGATATTGAAACTGATCTATTTTATGTGGACAGGCAGCGGTCACGGACAGTGATAGTGATTGAACGATCCAATGAAATTGATTTTACCTTGCTATGAAGCAATTTCTAATTAATAATTATTTTTTTAACGTGGACCATGATCATCCTATTGAAACTGATCTATTTTATGTGGACAGGCAGCCGTCACAATTGAAAACGTATGGAAGTTAGATTAAGGTCGTTTTTAAGGGAAGGACGTAACCGAGGATCAATAAATAGTCTTCACAGTCAAGTAAATGTATTTTTATTTTCATTCACATCATACTGTCCCTAATAACTCATTTGTTTGCTTTATAAAAACATATCTGTAACAACATGATTAACTAACTCTTACATGTACGTGTATCAATGTATAGTTAACAAAATGTTTAAAAATGATATGGTACATTGACTAGAATCGAAACGATAACATTACGCTTGAGATTACATTAAAATATTGTGTATATCATACGGTTTTGGTAAACCGAGCTAACTAATACAGGCGTTAGGCTTTTACATAGGAATACTCAGATTTGCAAAATAATTGAACAATCGACTAACGTTCTAATGGACTCTGGCGTGTATTTGTTGAGAGGGAGGTCAATATATTGTCTATTTTATGCCAATCATAATAATCTATTTTGTTACAAAGTGTTTAAATCTGCCCGGTTGCAATACAAAACCATATGGCAATGGGTTTATAATTAATTGCAAAAGAAAATCTAATTCTCTACTCACTACGATGTACATATATCTCACCAAACGTGTATTGGTTAAATTTAAAGTTTGAGATGATCAAATCAGTACCTGCTGTAAAGTTTGTATTTATATTGACTTAAACAGTTTCATCCAACGAATCCAATAATCCGATAAATGTTATACCATCCAATCGGCAAGTTCCCGGCCCGATACAACTCGATCGTCGGTTCCCTCCTCGAGCCGACCTGAGCTATTGTAATTCATGCAGACACCGGTCAAACTAACCCGCTCTATCGACCACTACAAGTTTTAATTCGATTGACTAGTTTAAGATAGTTGTGACTAGATTATATAAAATAGATCTCAATTAAATATAGGGCAGTCTTCGTTGGAATTACGAACGTGAGTCAACATAAACGATTGTAAATCATTAAAAAAACACACAATCCATTCAAATGTGCGTCGTTGGATACAAAAATGAGTGTCAAGTGTTGAACACTTCAAAGTAAAGCTATGCGATATAGTTTCAATGTACATTGTAAAGTTAACTTTCTGCCGTATTCACCAAAAAACTATAGGTAAGTGTATTGTCTTGTGTTGCTGTATACTGAGGATTGTATCATATTACTAACGCTTGATTAATTTACATTAAGTAGGTACATAGGAATGTTTAATATGTTCATTGCAAAATCTTATTGTGTGGGGGCATCGATCAAAATTGTACCAATGACCTTAAATTAATAAAGTTATAGAGTACCATTATTTATTGAGTTTGTATTGATTGTGTATATTTGAGCTAAATGTCTTTTTCAAAACACGAACAGCCAGCTACATAATGCCTATTCGAGTCATCCATTGCAGTTTTGTTGCTGATTATGTGTGTATTGCGTAGTATCGTCACTTCATGTGAATTATTTTCACATTAGTAGTAAAGTTAAAGAGATAACATTATGAATAATATGTATCTATAAGATATTTTAAAATGACGGTGAAGTACAAGAGAAGAAACTTATCCGTTCGGACATCGCTAGTATTTGGCTATTTGTTGAAACATCAAGACGTGATATAATGACTAAGACTGAACGTCTAAGAAGGAAATGTAACGTTGGCGCCAATATTTATTGTGCAAATATGATTTATGTGTCGATAACTCCTTAACAATGTGATGAAATTCTTATATGCAGTCACATTGCGCTCATTAAAATACAGTAGCTATTGTTACCCGTGGGTTTTAATATGTAAAGTTGGTATCATTCAGTAGGTAGAACCATGGTGAAAAAGCTAAATGTCATGTATTTAGATAATTGCACTCGTTGCCACGAAATGGACGAGTAATTGTGGTATAGAGATTATTATTAGAAAGAAGAGACGTCACGATATTTCCTTCCTCAGACCTTAACGATTGTATAATTCAATTTATATCTTTTTTTCAATATTTAATAGACAGTGATAAGATTTGCCGATGAAGACTATTTGTTCTCATAAACTTTACAATAATCAACCAATGCATATTTAATTACTGGATATAACTTTTCAATTGTATCCATAACTAGTTTTAAGACTTTGGTCAATAAGGCATTAAGTTTAAAATATATATGTATATATCATTATTTACCTTTAATTATTGTTCTCCTTAATTTTATATTCGATACGTGTACACATTTAATTACAACAATATTTACAGAGCGACCGCGTCGGATTTAGAGCCTAGCTACACCTCATCCGTTGATGTTCACGGGCAAATTACAATGCGACGATTTGCCCATTCAACGAATTCTCATGGGATTACATGGTACAAAAAGATTGTTATACGTGGCACTAAGGTTAACCGTACTCGTCCCCGCTATATCTACCTATCTACATAGTATTTACATTACTATAGTTAACATAGTATTCTGACTAGATTTGGCAACAAGTATGAAAATTTGTAAAATGTCAGTGTCAGTGTCAGTGACATTATGGGTTGAGTCACATACAATGCGAGCACAGTCGATGACACGAGTACTTAGTAAATATAATATATCTAACATATTCAACAATAGCGCTCTTTGGTAGGCCTAGATTGATAAATATGATTTTACGTAAAATCATGTATTTTGTCAAATTTTAAGGTTTTAGTCATTTACGTTGTCCAGCAACATTGTTGACTTATTTGAATTTTTATTATTTGTCATATTAGTAATATAATTAGAACAAGAAGTTCACTACTTCGTGACAAACATTTGTTCAGTATTTTATCATAACAGTATGAATACGAATTTAAAATGATCCAACTTGTGAAACACTTATCGAATACGCAGGAAAACTATTCCATACCAATTTTACTACCATTCTCTAGAGAGAGAGAGAGAGAGAGAGTGAGAGCCAGTAAAGAGCTCTGTTCTGCTCTGTGATGTTATAAACCCCTCGGCATACTTATAAACAAGTGAGCAAGTTTTAAAACTAACATTGTTTAAAAAAAAATTGTGACTATACTTTAAATTCAACAAAGAGGAGTACGCTACCTTAGTAGTGTTTAGGTTTCTCACAGATTAAACACGACATTTCAACGTGACGTACTATAACTTAACCTTTTGTAAAACATAAACGGATTAGCAAAGATGCCATACAATTAAAAACTAAATTTTTGAATTTGTCATTAAATAATCTTCTGCGAGCGACGCACCAAATTCAGATGCATGGGTCGCGACAACTTTTCGTTCGACCAAATGTAGGGAGTTACCGATATCTTCTTCGTTGTAGTTTTATACTCGTAGTAATACATGATATGGAGTTTAGTTTTCCTCCAGTGACCCTCAGACGTTGATCTGGAACGCCTCGCGCGTCACCTTGGGTTCGGCGTGGGGCGCGTGGGGCGCGTGGGGCGCGTGGGGCGCGTGCGGCGCGTGCGGCGCGTGGGGCGCGTGCGCGCTGCGCTTGCGGCGATGGTGGCCCTCGCACTCGGTGTCGTCCGAGAAGCGGGACGGCGGGTGGATGTGGTCGTTGAACGACGGGTAGTTCGATATACTTGAAACAAGCAAATTTTAGTAGATAACACCAAATGTAAGATTATATATAACACCAAACATATTAATATTAGCTTTTAACAAGTATTTAATTAAAATTAAATCCTTGTAAAGAACTGTAGCAGCCGGGTAATATGGTTGTGAAACTGTAACTTAGTACAGTTTCTCTTTAAAGTTGGTTACAGACACGTCGAAACTGAGATCGTCTTATAACATTATAGTACAGTATACCGTTTCTTTATTGTAAAATAGGCTTGCGTTTGACTACGAGCTCACTATGAAACGCCTATTTAGTCCTTTTGAATAATCACAAGCTGTACCTCACGTAATGTTCCCCACGAGCGCGAGAAGTGGACTGCGGAGAGCCGCTTCACTGCGACGACCGTGCGAGGAAGACCAGGTCACGAGGCGACAGAAGTGAGGAGGGCGATAGTCGTGAAGATGGCAAATATTTTTGGTGACGTTTTTGTGGCCGCTTCAGACGACAAAGGAGGGGAGGAGGGCGCCGTGTCGTCGACGCTTCCCTCGGGATCGCTTAACGTCTAACGGTACGATGTGATGAATGATAGAGAAGTTACCTGAATGCGCTCTCGTCTTCGCCGCCGCTTCGCTCGCTAGACGACCGCTAGAAGAACGCGGGAGAGGCCCGTCGCGAGCTTCCGGCTCGGCCGTGCGCGGGGGGAGCGGCTCGCGCTCCGCGCCACCTACTGAGGTCTCCAAGAATGGTGAGGATGTCTCGGGGCGGCGGCGGCGCGGCGGTGGCGGCGGGGGGCAGTTACCTGAAGGTGGTCTCGTCGTTGTGGCTGCTGTAGCCGCTGGAGGAGCGCACGTGCCGCTTGCCCAGCGCGCCCGCCTTGCCCTTGCGCGACGGGAACGCCTTGCGCGGCACGCCGCCCGCCGACGCCTCCGACGACGACGACGACTCCTCCCGCTCCACGCTCGGGTCTGCCAGTCACATTCACCGTTGCATCGATTGGAGACATTTTCGAGGCATTCCAGCTCAGTTCGCAGGTGTAGAGGCGCATCTGTGGTCGACCCGAGATAAGAATCTGATCTTATCTGGGGTCGATTACAAATGTCCATGGGCGGCAGTAGCCACTTACCATCGGTCGGACTGCAAGCTCGTCTTCTACTTCCATATTATAAGAAAAAAATTGGACAAAAGATAACTTCGACTACATTAATCTATCGACGTTTATAGCAACGAAAATCCTGTTATAAAAAAAAATTAATGTTTATGTGATGAGTTCGTGATGTACCTGCATGAAGTGAAGTACCTACATATCTGCCGCACTATGTGATTTACTTTATATTTCGCCGTTATCGCAATTCTGGTTATTATAAAAGTGCATACCAATATGACAATATCATTATATGTTGCAATACGCATAGATTAGCATCTTAATAAAAATGTAATAATACTGTGATTTCATCCATGAATGGACAAGTTAGTTTGCCGCCGTTGTAATTTTGTAGAACTGATTATTTATGACCTACAAATGTTCCTTGTGTATTAAAACGAGACGCGAACTGTTCGCGGATAATAGTGAGTCTCTTTAAAAAAAAAAGAAGTTAGAAAAGAATAAAGGAATTTTGTATGATTTTGGACGGACTTTTTGGATTTCGGACGTCTGGCTCGGACACTGGCAGGAGACTGAGGAGTTGACTGGCCAAGATTGCCGAGGGTGCGGGATTGGAGTCAGCGGCGAGAGGTGCATTGTCGATAACGGAGCGAGTGCGGGTGTGTTAGTTGTGAGTGTAACAAGGACAGAGCTTGTGTTACAAGCGGCGGGGTGCGCGGGGCGCGGCTCGCTGTCGGAGCGCGGCGCGCTGGCGTCGTCGCTGGCGTCGTCCTCGTACTCTGTAATGGGCAGGTGCAGCGTTAGTATCTTCTTCACCTCCGAGTCCGTCGACCCCAAGTTGTCCGATTCTGCAATGCAAGTGACGGGTCACGTCGCTGGCGTCGCTCGCGCGACTGGTGAAGCTGCCGCGATTGCACGGAAACGAATCTGTCGGCGACTCGAGCTTTTCGATGCGAATCACACGATCGATGAATAAAGAGATATGCAGATTTCTAAATCTACACGTGCTTATCGATTTAGTGGTGAACCGCTTGCTAGCGTTGAACGAGGGAGAAAGAGGGATTTTAACTCCTGTAAAATATAATGCAGTTGACAATGGAATTTGATTAAATATTTAATTCATAACATAATTTTATCCATTAAAATCTATTACTGAAGAGTCATAAAATATCGTGATAAATTAAAATAAATATTACTAATAATTGAGAACGACAAGAGCGGTTTTGCTTGACATCCACCAGATTCATTTTCGTGTAATTCCGCGAGCAGCACGAAGCACATGACACATGGATACAAAAGATCGTGTTAATAATGTTAGTAATTGTGCGTTGTACATGAGATGTATCAGGTATGAGAGGACGGGCGGAGCAGCGGAGGGAATGCAGTTCAACATTTACAAGCTTCGGGAGTTAATCAGGACATCATTCATATTACTAAAGCGTCATGACACTGGACATTCACTAGGTACGAACGAAAGTAGACATCGATGCCGGAGGTGAATACGATACATAATGTGCATGCTTACCTTTATAAATTACAACACCAGTTACGCTCCCAACGGGTTGCATAAAAGGCGATCAATTTGTCAAATTCGAATTCCAATACTTAAACATAAATGGGTTAAAGTAAAGTTAATTAATAGAAGGTGCATTCTACGTATTATAAAATAAAACTAATGTAGCTAACTACTTATATATAAGCTCGGTTAAGACCGTACGACGACTTGGTAAGAGAGACGTTTCCCACCTTGGCTCTCCGAGTGAGGATCGCGAAGTCTATTTCCTTTTCTTCTTACTTTGGTATACTCCGGTTCTTTACCCTAAAATATGAAATAATTTTCTTTTACGATAAAGCTATTTGAAAGATGTAGTTATCCACTAAGGTAGTGGACCCAGTATGTTAGCTTGTGACACTCCAAAATTGACATAACAGTAAAAACATTGAAATATAAATATGTATAATGTTCCCAATAATTTATGAAAAAAACAAAAAAGTTTTTATATTTTACTACTTGATATCGATAATATGTTGCGAGTGTTAAAGTTAAACTTAATTTATACTTTTATACTAATAATATAAAGCTGAAGCGTTTGTTTGATTGTTTGAACGTGCTAATCTCAGGAAATATTGGTCCGATTTGAAAAAATCTTTCAGTGTTAGATAGCTCATTTATCGAGGAAGGCTATA
>DWQT01005424.1:0-10319 GCA_018244895.1 Myscelus amystis hages | reverse complement strand
TTTGTCTGTCTGTCTGTCTGTTTGTTCCGGCTAAACTCTGGAACGGCTGGACCGATTTTGGCGAGACTTTCACTAGCAGATAGCTGATGTAATAAGGAGTAACTTAGGCTATTTTTATTTTAGAATTATATAACTTTTTTGGTAAATTAAACGCGGACGAAGTCGCGGGAAAAGCTTATATGTAATAAAGTGTGGGGTCCAGTGGCTCGTAATGTTTACTGGGTCATTACTTTTCGGCATCAGCTGCGGCACCAGACGGACCAGCATCGTCGCCTTCAGCGGCATCACCGCCACCCGCCGCCCCCTCTGTTGATCGGGCAACAGGCTTAGGGAAACGGAATTTCAAGGAAGATTGAGGTTTTTCAGGTTCGGCAGGTTTTTCATCCTTCAATCGTCCCAGTAATATGAGAGGCTTGTATGTTACATTATCAGCAGTTTCATTTTTGTCTACCACAAGAAAGTATTCTTTGAACTCCTTGGGGTCCAACTGTTTAAGGGGGAGCTGTTGTAAGCGCTCGATACCCGAGAGCTTGCCACCGGTCTGCGCTCCCCTTCCCCTTGCCCTTCCTCTTCCTCTTCCTCTTCCTCGTCCCCTTCCCCTTCCCCTGGCCTCCCCCGCACCGACCGTCGCAGGCGGCTTGGCAAAATCATTGACGACTTCCACTTCATCAGCTGGCTTAAAAGAATCTTTGACGTCTTGAATCGTATCAACCGGCTTAGCGGGATCATTGACGTCGTCACTCGCATCTACCGGCTTAACGGGATCATTGACGTCACTCGCATCTACTGGCTTGACAGGATCATTGACGTCGTCGCTCGCATCTACCGGCTTGACAGGATCATTGACGTCGTCACTCGCATCTACCGGCTTAACGGGATCATTGACGTCGTCACTCGCATCTACCGGCTTGACAGGATCATTGACGTCGCCACTCGCATCTACTGGCTTGACAGGATCATTGACGTCGTCGCTCGCATCTACGGGCTTGACAGGATCATTGACGTCGCCACTCGCATCTCCTGGCTTGGCAGGATCGTTGACGTCGTCACTCGCATCTACTGGCTTAACGGGTTCAATCACGGCTTCCTTTTGTATCTAAACAGAAATCGTAATAAGCTTTAAATCCTTTTCGTATAGGTATTAAGAAAAATATGAATGCAAAGTTATTATTTCATAGTTAGTAAGAGATTTAAGAGATGCAGGATTTCAAGATAAAAGATTTCTCCTCTTCGGTTTATAAATATAACGACTAAGTTAAGAGTTTTTCTTATTTATTTTGAAATATACATAGGAGATTTACAGCGATATATTGACTCATCATGATATCTCTGGAACCAGAACACCTAGAGACTTGAAATTTGGTAGAAATATTCCTTTAGGCCAGTAAAGGTCAGCTAAGAACGGATTTTTATGAAATTCCACCTGTAGGGGCAGTTGCGGGGGTGTTTGTTATAATTTATATAGAAAAGCAACGTTTGCCGGGTCAGCTAGTTTAAAATAAAGGTAAGTCATTGTTTCTCTGGAACTAAACTAGTATATCAAATTATATCAAATTCAACGTGACCTATATTTTAATCAGTGCTTTCATGTCGTACTACGAAAAACATAATTGACGTCCATCTTTGTAAATGTGTCTCGATCAATACCAAGTAAGCTCAACAAGTGAAAATACGTAAAAGTTACGAAACATATTAACGAATAACAGATAAGTATACTCACAGGCTCCATGATAGGTTTTCAGCAGCAAAGCGGTCTATACAAGTCCTATGCGAAGAAACTCCAAACGCCAAAACACCGAGCCGGGAGGAGATCTACAGAGCTCGCCCTGTTGCATGCGCACATGCGCAGCGCCGATGGCAAGTTCGGGTAATGTCGGCTGCTAGGCCTATGGATAATAATTTTGAATAATGTAATATTGAAACCAAGCAATGAACACACGAATTACAAAGACCACAGTTTGACTACCAATATCAAAATTGAGATGAAATAATTCCTAATATTTGACCAATTCATATTCAGGTTGCAAGTCTTGAGATGCTGTTCATAAAACGTAATTTACATTATCAAATGATACATACACTTTAGTTGCAGTGAACTTTAAGCAAAGGTTGAATGATGAATTTTCAATTATGAATTTGCAGCCAATAATAACTTTTACTTGTTGAATAAGTAACTTAAATACGTACTCGTTGAATAACAGCACGGTATTGGCCAAGTGTGTCTTCTATATTGGAACAGGGTTTATCTACTTTGTATAGATTTGAAACTATTTCAAATATCTGTGCACTAAATTCTGTGGAAATATACTCCATAACATAGTAAGTAATTTCGTTAACAAATGTTAAGTACGATGCAACAATCAAACATTATTGTTTATTTCAATGGAAACTAAAACAAACAATGGCTAGTTATTTATCTCAAAGAGTTACCTATTTACAGAAAACAGACTTTTTTCACCTTATGCACCTTCAATTTCAACCATCCCGGGAATACTTCTATAATAAGTAACAAGCCGGTTCCTAATCGACGAAGATTTTTCGCCACATACCCCCATAGGTACACAAAACAAAGTGGAATTACGAATGTCCTACTTTAATGGCAATATTAGCCGGTTTAACGCAGATAATACACATATTTATATATTTCAAATTTATCATATTTATGAAAATGGGAATTCACAGGTTTTGAACGAATCCTGGCGACGATGATTAATAAAAGAACCGGTAACTGATATGAGATAAGATTGAAACGGAAATTAAACGGACTTACCGATAAACAGCTCGATTGCCAAAATGCGTCTCGATTCGCCGGCCCTAATAGCTATTTAATGCTCTCAGATAGACTATACAATCATAGAGATAGACCGCGCATGCTCAGTGCCTAGAAAAATTCATTTGGTGGCATTGCCATGGACGTTGGATACATCTAAAAATGGCGACGATCACGTAATTTTAACTGGCAAACTTGTACTTGGGTATAACGTATTGCTTAAGCAGAAATCCCTGTAACCGTAGTTTAAAAAAACGTGCACCAAAAACGAAGTTTAAAAAACATGTAATGCCCGGGAATACTGCATCTGCCTTACATGTATCAGGCAGGATTTTCGTATACCAGGTGTAGAAGTATGAAACCGGAATTTCCGTATAGATAGTGCTAGCTATCAACGTAGGGACTGTAGAACCGCTTCTGCAGGGCTATCATCTGCTGACTTCTGACAAATATTTTCAACAGAGATCAACCCAAGATCTATTCCCCGGTATAATTCTCTGTAACCTTAAAGATGTCGAGTTGAGTGCCTAAAAACTACGATTTGCGGACATCATGGTTTACCGTTATCATTTTTGTCAATTTCAAATTTAAAGTGGTTGGAAAAAAATTTAAATGGTTTTGACTTGAGAAATAAAGAGCGTGGGGAACCACCGAAAAAGTTTGCATATGACAAATTGCTGGACTTATTGGAAAAAGATGAGCTTTTCTTAAGCTCATCTTTTAAGAACTCGCAGATCAATTGAACGTAACACAGGAAGCCGTCTCGATTCCTTTAAAAGCCATAGAAAAGGATCAGAAAGTGGGAAAATGGGTGCCCGTGAAGAGAATTATCGCTTGGAATTACTGCTCAATAGACACAGAAGAAAGTTATTTCTCCATCGAATTATGACAGGTGATGAAGAATGGATATATTTTAAGAATCCTAAGCGTCGTATATCATGGTTGGTCCAGGCAAACCATTAACATCAACTGAGAAAAAGACAATTGCGAAAAAGACACCTAAAAAACAATGCTCTGTGTTTGCTGGAATCAGTGGAACCAGTGTGATCTATTACGACCTCCGAGAAATGATGGAGGCGTACGATTGGGAAAATCTTTTCAGTCTTTGCCATTCAATTTTATCTATTTTTTTTTTCAAATTCAATATATTATTACTTACTTAATATTTTATAAGAATATCTAATATAATTATTCATGTAATGTTACTTATATTGTGATATGTGTCATTATTTGTATTTATATTTGGTGTATCGTAGAGACAGTACTAATGACCTAAGTATCTGATGATGATTTGTTTGTAAAGTTGTTTGGCTGAAGAGTAAGAGTCCAAGGGCGTGGCAGTGACGGGAAACCGCGTTTGTCAATGTCAATTGAAATGTCAATTACACTGCAAACTTCGACATGAAATCTATTTATAATCATTCTGCTATATTAAGGCTTTCTGTGCTTTGCGTGTGCTAATATTGTGTAAATTATTGTCCGAATGTGATTTAATATGGTGCTAATGTCCGAAATCGTAAGAAACATGTCAAAGTAATGTAATTATAACCTAACAAAAATAGAACACTGTTTCAATTTTCTCGAAAACTAGAAGTTCCTTGGTTCTGACATTGGCATAATGAGATAGAGAATATTATTCCCCATAAGATCCAATCTTTACTGTAAATTATTTTACATTAAACATTTTCTTTGGAGTATTTTTTCTATGTAGGCGGTATACTGGCCTTGAACGCCGAATCTTCGGCCTTATATTAATGAATTTAATGTAGTTTCTGCCATCTCAATTAACCTCTTTAAAAACAGATCAGACAACTTCCTAATCAAAGGAAAACTGTTCTTAAATGAAGAAAAAAAATGTGGAATCTTAAATGAATTAGCAACTTTAACATGATTAAACTATTTTATTCTTGTGAAAGTCGTTCCATCTGTTGAGATTATATTACAGGTACATTAATCAGTTTTCATTGATTTAAAATAAGCCATTACAGCCCTAGATCTCAATGTTTTCAAACAAAATATATGAATATATTGTAACAATATCTAGGTAGACTTTCCAATGCCATATACAATTTTTAGAAGGAATTTGAATTAAAATAATGAATGCTTAATAGAAATTTATAAATATATACATATATATATATACTAATTTATTTATTTATCTGCAAGCTAGTGTGTGATCCAGAATGAGAAACATCTATTTTCTGAGAGCTCTTGTAAGTTTGTGCAAGATTAGAAATAACCTTATACCTTAGAAAAAGTGATACTCCACCCAGATGACAAAATGGTGACAAGTGTATGTAGTTATTTCACCATAACTTTTCCTAATATAAATTGTCTAAGTATTGGAGTTATTTGTAGTGTTAAGAAAGGGAATGAAGGCATAAAATAAATAACATCCTGCTCGACGCCTCAGCACGACCACGAGATAGCGCGAAGGCCTCTTGCAGTATATATTTAATTTTTTTTATCGTATATTTAATCGACAGAATATTATATTGAATAGAACATCGGAGTCCATCAAAAGCTCAGTTATGAATAATATAACCGGTACAAGTATGGCGAATATTATCTAATTGAATATTGATTATAATTAGACATTAATAATACATAATCATAAAATTGAAATGACAAACAAATTATATGAATACAAAAAAAGTAACACAATATAAAATTATAATTATAATTTCTCTTAAGAATTGCCTACGAATCTATAATAAAACATATTTGAAATACCTAATAATATAATTATGATTAATTTGTATTACACTTCTAATCACAGAGTAATCGCCGAGTAGAATGGGCAATTAGGCGCGGACAGTCGATGTTACGACCAAGTGATTCCACTGATGATGTTCAAATATTAATTCGTTGCCCACCAATAAAGCATTTCTACTCGACGTGTGTTCTGTGCCCCTAACTTATGACGATGCAAAATTGAGTAATGTTATATAAAAGTCACATCGAATATGATTATATTAGGTGTATTCAAATTGCATAACATTGAATTGTATGATAGCCGGTTGATCGTTTACAAATTCCGAGCTCCGAATGAAAAAAACAACAAAGTGGTTCCACGCTTCCCATATTTCACTCGACTCGCTGTTTCCAATAGACTGTGGTCACGAAATCAACTGTCAAACAATAAAACTGGTCCGTATTCAATGTTACACAAGTTGTACGCGCATTACACTAATGTGCGGGACAATAAAGAAGCGAGGCCGGCCGACGGGCCTCCGCTGTGGGAGCGTCGGGAGCGGCCCCTGCGCCCTGTACTGTCCCGGTTACCCGGCTACCGGCAGCGGGCCGCGGTACGACTTATCCCTACGCTTACACGCCTACAAACTATGAATATGAGATGAAAATCCAAAGCGCTCCCGCTGCCCTCCGCAGTGGACGCGAGGCGCGCAACGTCGGGCCGGCGGCGAGTTCGCGGGCGTTCATACGAGCCACGTGTTGCACTGAAACAGGCTCCGGGTCCGGGCGTCATCGTGAACGGACACACGCGGCCTTACTCTAACAATCTTACCGTTTAAAACTTACCTCTGAATCTCTTAATGGCAGTGTTGTTAGCTGTTGCCGGGAGGGACTGTCGTCGACCATGCCCCGTGAACGAAAATCAAAAGTCGCGACACGACAACACAAAACGTTTGAAACTTATCCCATAACGATTAAATCTATAATCGCATAGATATTAACGGACCACGGCGATACGAAAGCCCGTACCCCAACCGCGTCGCCCTAACCCCTTACGGCTAACGTGTCGTGCGCGTGCGCACACGTCCATTTTATATAACACCTTACAATGTATAATCACTACTCGATATATAGATAAACGAATGTAACCTCACCGGAACTACACACTGACAAAGATCATATAGGTAATATTTATATACTAGTCGATATAAAAAAAGGGATGCAGGGGTTCAGACGAGAGTCACTGAACGATTTAGTCCATTTGTCGTAACGTTTAAAGAACGTGTGTAAAGACAACGTCCTCGAGTGCCGTACGCAGCAACACGCCTCCTTCACTCCTGCCTACCGAGGAGCTATAAAAGAACCAGACGGCCGACCGCGAACGAATCGCACGGGGAATGTATATGAAAAATCACACAATTTTTTTTTAGAACACAACAAGCCTGTTTCAGTGACTATAGCGACGATAACAATAAAATAACGTCCGCATCGAGAGAAGACCGGCTGAGTGAACGGTTCCGTGTACTCAGTGCGCTTGATAACAACGGAATGAACGGTTGCGGAGTGGTCTTTGAGAGAATATTTTTTAATCAGTGAGAGAGCGTGCTTTGTGCATTGAAAAAAAAAAATATGTATCTACCGGTTCCGGAACTGTCGTGTACGTTGTAAAGGAATGCACATTCTGCGATATGCGACGGGGAGGGTGGGGGTTAAGGGGGTGGGTGTTGCAAGAGCGTCAAGATGGCGTTGGGACCGGGGGGGCGGTTCGCTGGAAGCGCGACGCGCGTACGCGTCACCGGGCAACGTGAATATTTCGCCTGACTGGGTGGCGTTTAGCGGTCGAGCTCTTCCCGCCTATACTTTCACGAGAACGCACACAACGCACCACCGAAACGGAACGTCGCCCGTACGCAGCCGAGGATTGCGTGCGGCCCGGCAGGAGCACACGATTCCTAATTGTAAAGAAAATCGAAACAAGGAAACAGATGAATGATAAAGGAACTCAAACATACGCTATCGGTGTATCGGAGACGGGGCGTTTACCATGTAAAACCTCGTGAAACCATGTGAAAGCTCGACAGCGGTGTTTAAAGGGCGCGCGGGTGCGGGGCGCCGGGAAGCTTTTAAGGGAAGCAAGCGTCCACGCGGACAAGCGTCGCGCGCCCACGGCACCGACACCGGCGAAATGGGCGAGGGGTTTAATTGTAACGAAAGTAACGGCGTGCGTTGTGCGTTTTCGTAACGGGCCGGGCCACGCGCCCGGTCGCGCGCACTTGCGCCGACGAACGCACGCGCGGCGTCTATATACCTTAATTTAAATACATCATCAAAAACCTTTCGAAACATTAAACACTTAACAACGTTGAAAAAACAGTCTTCGGCATTTTCGTTTATCAAAAATTTGTAAAGTGTAAATTTTTAATAATCCAAAAAGAGGAAACAAAAAAAACAACTCTATAAAAGAGAATTTCATTCGAAACGGTCAATAGACGACGTCGGGTGTTCTCTGTTGACGTTCCGTTTTACGTGGTAGGTACCTTTTTTTTTTCATAATAATTCATTTATCTAATAAGAATTTTCGCCAATCAATCGGTTGGAAACGATATAAACACAATCGAATCGTCCGCTAACCGCGGTTCGATAGATAAACGCGCGATGGTTACGCCAACGGGGGATCAAACGCTGTTCAATCTCGAGAATATCGGACGGTGAAAGTCCAGATGACATGGATACGACTAATCTCCGCTGGAACAATGGCGCGTGAACGTTTTACGACACATTGTTGCGTCCGTCCGTCCGTCCGTCCGTCCACTACTCGGCCATTCGTGAACGCTTCGCACGCGCGACAATCGTCTCGCTTGTAAAACATCCGAAAGCCCGCCGGGACAGGACACAGATCGACGTCCCAGTGAACGAATCTCGAAAAAATCATCCGCTAAACGAATCTCATTACACGCCTATTCCATACCCTACGTAATTTTAAATGAAACTCTTACACCTGTACCTTAGCGAGCGAATCACTTATCGAGAGCTTAATATATTTTTTTAATTTATTTATTACACCAAATCAATGGGAACGAAGCGATAAAACAATTTGATTAATTTGATTAAAATTCAACGAATCACTACGCCCGGTACGGGATAGATCCTGCTGACGTATCGTCCACGGCACAACATCAAGCGAAACTGTTACGTTTAAAGCGAGCCCGCGACCATATAAACTCCATACATTTCGCTGTGTAGATGTTTGATTTAAAAAAAAATTCAAACATACATGTAGAAATCATCCGAAAATTATCTCAATATTCACTTTATATGCGTACTTTAAATTGATCACAGATAATGAAAAATTCATAACGAAATAATTCGCATCTGCAGTGTAAATTGTTTATCTTGTTCTTTGAAAATAAAAAGGAACATGTAAAAATTCGCTCTATTAACATAAACATAATTAATGCACAAGTCGAACATGCGTGGAATGTTAATAGGTCGAGGGCTCTCAACATTATAAAGTGAAACTAATTAGCACAATAATAATAATAACAGTGGACGCGACGACGTCTCTCAAAGAAATGACGGGAAAGACAAATGGATTTACACACTCTTACAATTTACAGAATGTATACCGAATACGACTTAAATTGTATTAATTCGACTTGAATGTAAACGTGGTACTGGGTTGGGGCGGCGTGTTCTCCTGACGTTTACTTCTCCTTCTCCTTCTCGGTCTTCTCCTCTTTGTCCTCCGGCTCCTTCTCCTTCTCCAGCTCCTTCTCCTTTTCGTCACCCTGTGGGAAATCGATACACCCGTCAAATTCAATACTTCTCGAAGACTAAATACTATATCAATATTATATTAATTAATTGTGTTTATTTATGTTTATCAATTTGTAATCCTCTAGGTTACAATAACGAGTAAAATAAGTAAACAAATAAAAATTCGCCGATGTTCTAGCGGGGAGAATTTCCTCTGCACTCATCACCACGTAAGAGCTGGTTCACACTTGTCGGGTGTCGAATCCGAATTTTAATCGGTGGTCGGCGCCTTTGTTCACATTTCGGTTAATAATTGGTTGTCGGCTGTGCTTGCGCGCCGCGATGTGTGCGCGCGACCGCGGTGACGTCGCACGGGCGAAAAAAGAGGAAGAGGGGTAGGGGAGTCGGCCCCGACATCCGACAAAATGTGAACAGCGCTAGTCTTCTTCAAAGGCGAGCGAGATCCGACACGATTTTTTTCCGGGCGTAGACGGCTGGCAAAACAGCCGACATTTACTGTCGACGCCGACACAAAATCGGTTTCCGATCAGTGTGAATCGCTTCATATAAAATGCTCTGCTACTAGAACGGCCGATTAAAATTCGGATCCGACACCCGACAATCCGATGATCGTTTGTTTACCTTGCCCTTCTCGGGCTCGTCGGGCAGCGGCTGCTTCTCGGCGGGGCCGGTGCCCTCCTTGGTCTCCTTGTCCTTCTTGGGCGGCGGCGCGGGCGGCTCGGCGGGCGCGCACACCTGCTCCCAGTCGGGGTACGCGAGCTCCTTGATGCGCGCCACCAGCCCGGCCAGGTTCGCGTACGACTCGTTCATCGCGTCGCGCAGCGGGTGCGACACTTCCTTGTCGATGAAGTGCAGCTGTGCGAGGTGCGCGAACGCCACCACGTCCAACTGTTGACGGTCAAAATCGTATCCTAGTGTATCGTATCGTATCCTAGTGGTCTGTTTTGTAAGTTAAAAATCTTCAAAAGACAAAAGACATTTATTTGCACAAATATGGGTATGGGTACATTAGAGGATCTTACAAAGTTATCAGTACAATCCATATTTTGCCTTTACAAATTAGTGGTTCAGCTATAGA
>DWQT01005423.1:0-10321 GCA_018244895.1 Myscelus amystis hages | reverse complement strand
CCGGTAGGATTCGAACCTACGCTCCCAGAGGGAATCTGATTTCGAGTCAGACGCCTTAACCACTCGGCCACGACTGCAACTGCAAAACGTTATGAATAATGCTATCAGACATCGAAGTTGTTAGAACTAGACATGTTCCTAACTTGTAAGGCCGCTGTGGGTATTACAAACTATTTTATTTTGTGCATGAATGTTTCTGATACATACAATCACATGGTAGATGCTTGTTCGTTGATTATGGAAATGAAAGATCATGTATGTAAATCAAACTTCTTACATTCAGTTCAGAATTATTTTTATTGCGTTCCTTAAATAACTGTAAGGCAATTTAATAATAGTACTTTAATTCACTTTATTCTGAGAATGTGCGCTTTTTAATAACCAATCTATATTGATTAAGAGAATTGTTTTTACTATTACTTATCTGCATTATTTTCGATTAGATGGCAGTACTCGTAGCATTTTTATTATTTAGTTACGTTAAGAATAATACATCTTAGCGTGATGTTATATAGCCTATATTATTCCTCGATAAATGAGCTATCCAACACTAAAAGATTTTTTCAAATCGGACCAGTATTTCCTGAGATTAGCGCGTTCAAACAAACTCTTCAGCTTTATATTGTTATTATAGATATGTCCATTGGCACCTAACTGGGTATTGCTATTGAAGCCGGAATGTGTGGTTGCAGACGGAACAATTCGACGAGGCGCAGGGCACGCGCGGCGACCTGATCGTGGGGCTGAAGTTCGAGCCGGACGCGGCGGCGCGCGGCCGTGGCACGCTGCACGTGCTCGTCAAGGAGGCCAAGAACCTCGTCGCCACCAAGCCCAACGGGCTCGCCGACGTATTCTGCAAGAGGTGACACCTTTTATCCTCGCATCATCTATACGCAGTGTCCCTAGCACGAATCTCTAGTGACAAAAAATTCGGGTTTTGGTAAAAAATGTATGAAAATTGTACAGCGCCCCTATCGCGCGTAACAGGAACTGATTTGTAATGTAAATTTAAATGTCAGTAAAGGTTTTTCAGTTTTAATTGAATACTTCTACAGTATATACAGAGATTAAAACGTAATGTTCTCGTATTAGCAATGTATTAGCATTAATTGTATCAATAAACGTAATGGTCAGCTACCTGCTGCCGGAGCGCGGGCGGCTGGCCAAGCAGAAGACGGGCGTGGTGCGGCGCTCGCTGAGCCCGCGCTGGGAGCACACGTTCACGTACCGCGGGCTGGCGCCGGCCGCACTGGCGGCGCGCGCGCTCGAGCTCAGCCTGTGGGACCGCGACCGCCTCGCCTCCAACGACTTCATGGGCGCCGTGCGCCTCTCGCTCGGCACCGGTACACGCATTCAACAGAGAACTCCCTTAGCACCGATGTCATGTTAAACTGGATGAAACGACACTAAAAGACAAATTTAATATGCTTGTTTCCGTAAACTATGGCAGCGGTAAACGCATTGAACAGAGAACTCCCTTAGCACCGATGTCATGTTAAACTGTATGAAACTACAGTAAAAGACAAATTTAATATGCTTCTTTCCGTAAACTGTCCAGTGTTCTAAAATTGTTAAATAAATAAAAGAGACGCAGTGACACAAAAAATAGATGACGTTGACATTTTTAAATTTGGTAACAATGTTGTGATGTTAATAAACTCTACAATTATCCTACTGCCGATAGCCTGTACTTGCCTGGTACAGTTCTAATAAATATTTTATCATGTTTTTAGGAACATACATGGGCGCGAGTGTCAATTGGATGGACAGCACGGGCAAAGAAGTAGCTTTGTGGCAGACCATGTTGCAGAGACCGAACTTCTGGGTGGAAGGTTCCCTGCCTTTGAGGCCTCAACTCAACAACTAAACTATTTTTTCGCTGCTTGTACATAACATGTATAAGTGTTGCCGACAATAATTATGGAATAATAGAATTTATTATGGAAAAACTATTAATAAATTGATAAAAGTTATTTTTAATAAAAGCGTACTTTCAAAACCCAAAATTAAATTTGATACAACATTTTAAATTGTCTTCTAACCAGTGCTATTAGTTGTTGTTGAGTATCATGTCAATCACTGATTAAAAAATTGATAGGATTTATATATCCACTAAAGTCCTTCTATATACAAATAATTGTGTTTTGGCATAGTTGTATCAGCGATTTGTTGAATTTGTCATCCCAGGTTTATTCACTTTTGCTTTAATTTGTATTGGAATGTCTAAATCGTCGCATGTGTTAATAAAATTTGTGTAAGTCGTAAAAAGCAGCGCTTTTGAATATAATTATCTATTGGTATATCTTATGTGCCAACACACTACTAATTACTATGAATATATATTATTGATAATCATAATGGTATTTTTCTATTATAAATCTTTTTTGCTAAAATATTATCTTATATGTATAATCTTTACTGGACGCTCTGTATTTTTGTACTATTTTTAACAATAAATCTACTTATTTACTCGTCTTTTAAGAATAAGTTATATAAAATCTATAGAACATTCCAGTTGTTTGATGAAGTTTACTTTTTAGAATAATTATTTCTAAGACTTAATTATATGACAATAATTTATAGGTCTTGCGTAAGTGCCTGTACTGTAAGTGTTTAGTGGTAATTAGACAAGGTAACGCATTTAAATTAGGATTATCATGTACAAATTTAAGTTCACATGAGCCAGGTCCGCTCATGCATTTTGTGATTTTGGTTAAGTTCACACTTTCTAAACAAAAGATTTAGAATTGTTGTAGTAAGTGTAATGTACCCTAGAAATTTTTAAATAAATATCCTTGTCAGTAGGTACGGATATATTTATGTTATAACTTTACCTTGTATGTTAATTAACAAGCATCGCGTTGCAAATAATCAGTGTAACAACAATATAATTATAAGTGCCGCATTATTTTATAATTATTTTTATATAAAGCATATTGTATTGTAAAGTTATTTTAAAACGATCGAATAAATATTTGCGACAATTATTATTGTTACTTTTATTTCGGTACGCATTAACTCCTGCTTATTAGCTATTGAGTAATTACTGCAAGACAATACTCTTTTGTGATACACTGTTATGTGATAGATATACTTTTATAGCCAATAGTTCGCTTATGCCTTGAAACATAATGTAGGCCGATATCCTATTTCTACTAGCGCGTGCAGACTCCGCGCTCGTGTCGCGATTCAGTTAAATTAAATATGACCTATTTGTTAACTGGTCCTATTTGTTAATTTTATGATATGAATGTTAATTTGAATTGATGAGTTGTTTACTAACGGCATCTGGTAATATAATTTAATTTAAGTTGATTGAACATTTTTTTATGCAATTAAATTCTAGCTATTGTTGTACAAGTATATACCCGTTTCTTTAGCTTTCAGCTTTTCTTTAGATTTCTTGATGAGAGTGAAAATATATATAAAGAGGTCAAAGCATGATTATTTTGGTCTAGACAAATAGTAGTGAATGGCAGATAATGTAAGGCCTCGAATGTGCGGTAGTGCTGGCAACATAGGAATGACATTAAGTATTAGCGTCATGTCAAATTCACCAAACTGTCAATTTGGATTAACGAATGTCGGTTCCATTAGAATTGTTTTCGTTTTATATTTCTAATTTCGTTTGTAATTAATAAATCACGAAATTAGAGGAAACTCTAACAATGAATAAATTGTTCAAAAAACTTCTGCTAAGCATCTGCTTAACAGTGATAAGTTTTAAATCAGGTATGAATGATTTTGTTGATGAGTAGAAACAACGCCCAATATTCGTATTGTTTTCATTTTTGTTTTGTTTATTCTTTTAGTTCATACAATAAATTGTTATCAGTGTTCTGGGACGGATTCGGACAATCCGTTTGTGTGTAATGAGTTTTTAGAAAGTGATGTAGACTTAGCACCTACAGACTGCAAAACTATACACGATGCCCAGTACTGTATCAAACATGTAGGGAGGTTCGAAGGTGAGAACCTGAAAATAATTGGTGAGGGTTGAGGCGGTTGATATGGTTGATATGTCTCTTCAAAATATCGCAATTAATAATTTTCGAAACTTGCTTGGAACTTAATATATTATAATTAGCAGCTAACAAAATTTTGGTTCTATTTATTCAACTGCTACTTTAACTGTAACTTCACATTGGAATGTTGTGGTGGAGTATGCTTTAACCCTCCCATAGATGCATTCAAAGCACATTACTCATTAGTTGCAATTATTTTGGGTTTCTTCTTCTCCTATTTCAAACACTTAATATTGGTATGGCTCTTGGTGTGAATTGGTCAATTTAATGTTTATTTTTATACACCCTATAACATGCATTCCTGAAGAATATTTAGTACTAGCTTTTGCCGGGGCTTCACACGCTTTGAATTTGGAGTAAAACAATCCCTTTCCTTATACTGTGAACATTTCCAGCTCTCTTTGGAATATCTAAACTCATATACTATGTTTTACTTATTGCCTTTAAGAAATTCTGAATTGCAATGTGTGCGAAGCGGCGGACAAAAGCTAGTCTATATATTGGGTGAAATCAAATACTGTCAAGGGTGATTATGTTCAAAAATAAGTGTAAGTCATCAGTAATTAAACTTGTCACGTAAGTGCCTGTGACAAGTGAGTAACTTATTCATTTGGATAAGGATTAAAATCATATTTATTAAAACACCTTCGCAAAGATTGTATTATTTAAGAACTATTTTGTTAACCATAAAAATGGTTATAGTGGGTTAACATTAACGTTAGGCGTACTCGGACTTTTATTTAGAACTTTTAGAGGGGAACAATCTTGTAATACATGATTTTGAGTAAATTTCACCGTTTACTCAGTGCACGCAAGGAAAACTCTAAATTTTGCCGTTGTCGCAATATTTTTTGTTGCTACTCCTCCCCTATTCATCTTAGCGTGATGTTATATAGCCTATAGTATTGCTCGATAAATGAGCTATCCAATACTGAAAGAACTTTTCAAATCAGACCAGTCGTTCCTGAGATTAGCGTGTTCAAACAATCAAACAGTGAAACAAACTCTTCAGCTTTATATTATTGGTATAGAAGTATAGAAGTATAGATTTAGAATTCAGTTTAATTCCAAAGATATGCTGGTGTTTAGACACTACAGAGCAGAGTTTAGGCGAGCCGAGACTAGGGTTTTCCACCAGACCTTCACAAACTTTTCTTCATGTCTTATTCATTGAAGTGAATATATAAGTCTGTCTATGCTCTTGACCTATTTGTCCTCCACTTTTCACTAAATATTTACTATAATAATGTCTTCAACACTGTTCCTATACATAATATAGATTATAATTACCATTTATGTCACTATTTATATCTTTACTAATAGAGTTTTAATAACTGCTTATTTAATAGGTCAAGCTATAGAGTGTTATCAGTGTAACTCATCGTCGACTATGGAATGTGGTGATGGTTTAATGGCCTTAGATGGTGGGGCACTGATGGCCACCGCTTGTGACCATGTGTACGGTGCACGATTCTGCATTAAACAGATAGGTCTTTACTGGTCCTGCATTTATTGTTTTGTCATTCACAGAATTTATGTTGCACATAAGTGTTTGTTACCGCACATGCTCTGTCACATCATATAGATATTTTTACCAATAATATTTACAATGAAGATTTTATTTCACTCCTATTTAAGATTTACACACTCACATCTTTTTGCAGTGGTACATAAGTATTTTTTTTTTCCAAATAGTCTCTCTAATGCATTGTTTCTCACACACTACATTGAAATTCATTCCTTGAATGAAGGAATTTTATGTCTACAGTTTATCACCCTTTTTAATTACGATCAACATTAAAAAATAATGCTCTAAGCTACAGGTATGTTGTATATAAAAAAAATTTTTTTTTGTTATTCCGTATAAATTAATTATCATTCACCATTTTTGTTACTAATACCGTACAAAGTTAATCCTATATATGTATAATACATTATGCACTTTTAATGTGTGTCATTTTTAGATATATCAATATGTTGTACATATTCATGATTGTGTATATTTAATATGTAATCAAGTAATCTATGGCATATAATATTTATTTGCCTGCCGGGTGGTCAGAAGCTTTCAAATCACAGCATTTTTAATTTTCCAAAAATAAATAAAATAAAATTTAAGTACACCCTAATATATATTATTATTAACATTGAACTTGTAACATGTTTGGTGCACTAACTTTTTTGTAGTTTATCAGCACTGAACATTTAATGCTTCATTGCTTACTAACTGAGCGTAAAAGGACACTGCCGTAAGTAATTATATAGCTAAACTTTTTAAATTGTGATTTAAACTATGTACCAAGTAAGTATGTATCAAGTAATTATGACCTTCAATAAATATTATAATTAATATGATTTATTTTCTCCGTTTAATGTTTTTGTCTTATATTAAATGGTGGTATTATCAGTAAACACTGGTATGAAGTAAACAAACCAAATAGAAGTCTTATGTCCAATCTTGTCAATGACAATTGTACAAATGGACTCCGTTTCTAAATTAGACTAATCTGTTTTATGATAAGTAAACAACTGATTAAACATATATATTACTAATTAGATGTAATTGTAGATAATTCTTGCAACCAGACGCCATGTTGCCTCATCCTGGCTTAAAAATGGAAACAATAGTATCATTTGAAATAATAGTCGCATATTGAAAAAGATATACTAATGCTAATTTTTATATATTCCAGGTGGAATTAGTACAAAGAGGTTTTGCTCATCATTAGATCTTGGTAACTACTGCAATTATGTGCAGCAACCAGGGGATAAACTGAAGTACAGGACTTGTATATACACTTGTGGTACTGACGGGTGTAACACAGCATCCGATTTGAGAATATCTACCTCACTTCTGTTGACAGTTATATCAATATTCAAATGGTTATATTTTTAATTATTCCTGACATATTTAGTATTGATTTTATAAATCAACTCACCAGCTATTTATATTGAATTGAATGGATTATATTTGTAATAATACAAGTGTGAATCTCTGTTTTAAGGTATTTAAATATTTTGTCCAAGATTATATTTACAAAAGTCGGCAAATATTCATCGGCTATTGAAAACTTGCGATTATTTGAAATTAAACATTCTATTACGATTGTACAATGTGTGCATTCTGTTTTAAGGCATTGAATTACTTGTTTTATAATAAGTTATCGCCAAATATTATGTTTCTCCTAGCCGTCCATTTAAGTGTTCAATGTAATTTTGACTGATTTTATATTATTTTTATATACATATTAGAATATCTTAGACATCTACGAATTCTAAGAATCACAACTTTTTAAATTCATCGGTTTTTCTTATTTATAAGCGTAATTATCAGTTTATATTTTATATTAGTGTAAGTTCATAAAAGAAAATAAAAATGGAATTTAATATACCTTTCGGGCTTTTCTTTTGGTGGTCTTTTAAAAGAAATGGAAAGTTAATGAGCATTTTAAAAGCAATTCAGAATGAATCAATATTAAGATTAGAATGGCAATCTCCTGAAGACGTTTATATATATATATATATATTGGTTATATATATATATTGGTTATATATATATATTGGTTATATATATATATTGGTTATATATATATATTGGTTGAAGACATTTACATAAATAAAGAGTTAAATAAAATGAAAGACAATTGGAATGATCAAACATTTATTTAAATTTGTGCTACACAAGCATAATATAAAAATACACAATAAATATCAACGTCGACTTAGCCACGTAACTAAATTATTTAATGCTAATGCAATAATACTTTTTCTTCAATCTTACAATACTCGATGTTATATTGATAAATGGAATGTAAATGGGTTTCTCCTCTAGGGAAGTCTACTTTCTAGAAATTGTTAAAATTATTTATAATTTCCTGACAAAAATACATCAATGATAAACTTGAATTATTGCTATAAGCAGTCACTATTTGCCACACCGCAAGGCCAAAGTCCTTCCTGCCATGTACAATTATATTCGTGCCAAATTTGTATTTAAAAACTAAACATCGATAAGGCGAAAGTGTCTAGCACCTATATCCATCAACCCTAAATGCTAGTTATATGTATGTACACAAAATTTCAGGTAAATTTTTGTACAACTCATTTGCTCTTTTAGAACGGTTTGGCAGTGCCAGTTTCCAAAAAGGTTTTTCTATCATTACAAAATACATAGGGTAATAAGTTGCAACGCGCCAGTTGTGTATTGTTCTCATACGAAATTATTACTGTTCTATTTCTTACATCACATCTATTTCTTAGACGGATACTATTAAAAAAATATTAGCCTTAATTATAAAAATTAAATTACATATTGTAAGCCATAAGTGACATACGAATTATGAACAAAATTATTTAATAAAAATAAACGGGTAACAAAAACAAATGTAAATCAGACTAATGAAATCCTTATAGATAACATAACTTTAACACGCAGAATAATAGACTTTACTAAGTGCTCGTCAAAACAGTGCTAAACAAAATGGACATCACAAAATTAAAGGTTATAAACCATAAAACCCTGATATCACTCCACATAATTATTACTTGATTGATCAGGAATTATCAAAATAAAAGAACCAAAATAGCAAAACTATTTGTGTCATGATATTCTCACAAGTATTTTATATTCATAGTTAAATTGTGAAGGCCATTGTTTCCAATATTTATTTATTAAAAATATGCTACGCTATATACTGTAGGCCTAAACGAAGATAGGTAAATAAGAATCTTTATTAAGTATAAATGGGCGTAGCCAGGATCAACTTTAGGGTGGGGCAGAAATGAACAACCACGAAAATAAGTGTGGCAGTGCGAGATTGAAGGAGATCGGCGTCATATACGTGACTACGTCCATGTATGTGTCATATAACTCTCAGGAAAACTCAATTTTGATCCCATGTTTGTTAATTTAATACTGCACAAAAATAATGATTATAATTATAGCCTCGATTTCATTTTCTTATAATAAGTACTATAAAAATAAAAGATACATAGACAGTGTTATTAGCAAACACCTTAACATATTGAAATGTTCTAGCACTATTCTGAAATACAAGTTTTGTGACAAAATTATAACTGGCTTACACTCGACTTATCTCTTATACTTAAAGTAACATGTATTTTGATCAAGCTTCCATAACAACACAAAAATCGTTTATGGTTTGTATTGACAAATGTTGTTTTTGGTCACAAAGTAGATTTCGTGATATTCCATATTCCACTGAATCAGTTGATAGTTTCCTCAAAATCCATATTATGTTGAAAAGTGTCAATAAACGGTTATTGTCCGTAACTAGTATTTATTTTATCCATTGTTATATTTTAAATTATGCAATAGCTTTACAATAAAGAATAATTTTTACAGGCATAATCCTGGCATCAAATTACAAGATTAATATTTTAGGCGAATCTTAACAGATAAAAGTCTTTTGTGACTTCGATAGTAATTGTAATATAGGTATCTTTCGGCAGTCATTACTTAAAAATGTTAAAATAAGTATAAGATCTCATGAAACACAACCTCTGTTTTTATCTTTTATAAGAAACTGAAGCTTATGAGATCAACAATAAAACAATCTGTGACCACATCAAGCAAATGTTTTAACGAACAAATTTTCAAGAAAGCAAATGCGCCGCATCCGCTCGAAGCAAATCTATTGCTCTCAAAAGTTACAGTGAAAACATTGCACCGAGCCTCTTAACCAGCGTCACATAATGTTTCTTGACAAGGTTCATTCCAATTTACACATTCGTTGAATGTAAAGTTCTCAAAAACAAGGTTTAATTATTGCATCTTGTCTTATATCCTCGAACCGATAGTCAAAGTCTAACCCGAATTCCCTCCGACCGGAATATACTCCAAGATCGCCGTGGTTACCTGTAACTTCATGTGGCCATCGAAATTAGCTGAAAGGCAGCGTTTCCTTCCGTTGGTGTGGAACTGTGTTAATACGAACACGTTGCGTACATAAGCGAACATACGGTGTAGAGCAGTTTAGGAGGAGGCCTCGCGTTGAAGCGTGGCCTGCAGCGCCGCCACGCTCTGCTCCAGCTCGCGCACGCGCTGCTGGCTGTTCTGCAGCTGGCGCTTCACGATCCGCAGCTCCTCGCCTTGCCGGTTGAATGCCAGCCGCAACTGCTCAAACATCAAGAGAAAGCATTATTCAATACTAATAATATAAAGCTGAAGAGTTTGATTGTTTGAACGCGCTAATCGCAGGAAATATTGGTCCGATTTGAAAAATTCTTTCAGTGTTAGATAGATCATTTATCGAGGAAGGCTATAGGCTATATAA
>DWQT01005422.1:0-10322 GCA_018244895.1 Myscelus amystis hages | reverse complement strand
ATAAGTGTAAATAGCACAGACATTAATGTCTGACATTTATGTCAGAATTTGTGTCGTAGTCTGAACGTACCATTACACATTGTAGGTTTTTAATATTTATCTCAAACTAAAGCTTTAAAGAATAGTTCATTTCAGTCCGCGGTTTCAACGAACTCAAGTTTATTTTTCCCATCAACATATTGAAATACGCCTGAAAGCAAGCAATGCAACTTGATATGGTTTTCAGACTCACTCAATGTCAAATATCAATTGATTGTAGTGTCGGCAACAAATGCATCTCTGTTTACTGTTCACTTTTGTAATAACAATAGGAAGCAACCTGGATTATTATAATCTAATATATTTATATATACTGAAGCAGTAACGTAATCTGTACCTACATGGAACATATTTTTTAAAAGTAGTTATGTATGTTGTATATGCTGCATATTTAAAAACAAGATTTAAGTGTTAATGTTGTATCGTAAGTTCGTTTGTCCCGTCATGTTAAAACGAATGAATCGATATTCAGTAAATTTGGTGAGGTGTATCTTGATGCAGACGATAAGTAAGTGCGATACTTTTTGCGATGAGGCAGCCTCTTGGTTCCGTGGAACTAGTTTTTAATACAATGTACTTAATTCAAATGTTTCCTTCTCCTTCGGATAATCAGATACCAGTGGAAGCAGCATGGCTACACGACGCCGTGTGGGTGTACGCGCGCGCGCTGGTCGAGTCGTTGCGGACCGGCGAGGGGCCCCGGGACGGCCGAGCCCTGGCTGCCCGCATAAGAAACACCACTTACCGCAGCGTTATGGGGTCAGCCAGAGTTTTGTTACCATTTATATTCATTCGTCTCTTTTAGGTAGATATAAAAAATCTTGCCCGCTTTTAGCAAACATCCAATAACGCCTTTGGCACTGGCACATTCTAACGAACTTTATACGGCCCTGTCGTCAGAAAATGTATGCAATATACAATGCCTAAAGCTCTCTGACAATGTAGGCATAAAACAATTTTCGTTCTACGCTTTACGTACGGATTTCATTAGGTGCCAAAAATAGAGTTGGTAACCTAAAACTTTTGACACAGAATCACAGTCCTTTGTTACCCGTACTCTGTCTGATAATCATACACTACCTACCTCTAACATAATAGTATGAAATATGAATTTATTTATTCATTAAACTAGTACAAGGATGAATTTGTATGATTATTCTTATGTATAATTTTATTCACTGTAAATAATTATCGGACAAGACATCCAATAAGTATTCTTGTCGAACAAGAAAATCAGTCGTTCCATTCCATGCAATCTAACGCGTAACTACGTGCTATATATTTATGAGAATAGATTCTTTGGAAACGTGTTCATAAGTGGCGTTCGTATAACGCGAAACGATTATAATGTCAATACACCAGACGTTATTTGAATGAAACCGTGCGTACGAGTATCTACGTCTCTCCGTTACATAATATTGTTATGTCTGTGACGAACATTAACATGCCCGCAACGTTTGCGACCGCGCTACAAAACTGCGATAGTGCTCGTAAATTTCGAAGAACGTTCCGACGATAGGGGGTTATTAAAAATACGTCACGTACCGTGGATACGAAAATTTGCTTTCCGAACAAAAGAGAGTTGAATTTTTCTAACACTTATACACACGCTATATAGCCGATTACTTACCCCGCCGATGTAACAGGTACTAAGTATAGTAAGTAACAAACTACGTGCTAATCAATTGTAATGAAAAATATGTACGTCATAATCATACGTAAATACAGAACATAGCGATATGTTACGTGCCCTGATAATAAGAAATACGTCCGATTTTTGATATTATTTACTCGATACCAGGTACTGGGTACACATGGACGACAATGGCGATGCGGAAGGCAACTACACGCTCTTGTCCGCCGACCCGACGCGCCCGCCCGGGCTCTACCCCCTCGGAATATTGCACAAATCTACACCGGTAATAAAAGATTATAAATGAAAAACTTATTCTCTTTAAAATGTACCTACGATGAGATTTTGGCATACATTTTCATTTTACATGTTATAATATGTGCTAATTTATGTTATATGTAAGCTGTCTGAAGGGCTCTAACTATAAGCAGTTACTGCAGCTGATGGACAGTACGTCAAAACACAATGAGTAAGGTACATTAGGGTACGGTAAAGTACATTAGTCACACACGCAAGCTGCATATTGACTTGTCTAAAATACTCAAAATTATAAGATAATTATTAACTTCGTTACCTTTCGTTGACTAAAATAATATGTAGTCGTAATACCGTAGGTATATCTAAAACTATTCCAGCGTCACCGAATCATATTTCGATTTTCTTATTGGTTCGTAAAATCGACAAAAAGCTAATTAAGTGGATACAAAACCGGTCTGTTTGAACTCGTTGTACCTGAGACACAAGTGAATGTTTATCTCATTATAAACTGAGTCACAGCTGTGTCTATACACTGCATGTGAACACGTAAACATATTGATAAATGGACTTTTTTTACGACAATTTATAAACAAAGTTTTTATTTAGAAATTGCCTTTTTCATCAATTAATCATCATCATCAATTAATGCTGAAAGGGTGTATATTTTTCCAATTTCCAAGTTCCCGTTTTAATTTGTAGGTATTCCCAATTACTTAAGCTGTGTTCCATGATGTAGATCTACAAGAATGAAAGCAGATAAACTCTAAAATAGTGGAAATCCAGGAAAAGATACACTTTACGTTTACACTACTTTAGGAATATTTTATTGGCTACCAAAAGTATCTAAAACCCTTGACACACCCCAGGATTAAACGATTACATGAATAGAATGTTACGTTCCAAATAAACCTAGAGAACTTGATTCTGACACCAGGCAACAAAGGCAACAAATACTTTTACATATTACAACTTGAAATATAACAATATGTACGCAATAGCATATGTTTGTTTTATGTCGGACGTACGACATTAAGTGTGTTTTTACCGACAGGAAGTCAGGCTCCTTCGAGAAATGAAATGGCCCGGCGGGCGGGCACCGCTCTCCGAGCCGCCGTGCGGTTTCCGCGGCGAAAAATGTGTCAGTAAGTAAAACGTTTTTATGTTAATGCGTACTCTCATATAAAACGCGTATAAATATCTCGACTGACGCCACATCGCTAACACGAAGTACTTCAAGTGTGGCCGTGAAACGTTTACTCGCCTTATCCTAATGGAACGCATTTGACCGGGAAACAAAATCAGTAAGGGAGTGAGAGATCTAAAAAGGCTAGCACGTCGAGATTGTGGCAAAACATTAAGTACAAGGTTTTGTAAACGACGTTGAGTGGGTTGTGTGTATCGTAAAAGCGTCGTTAGGAGCCGGCGGCCAGCTGCGCGCCGCGGCGGCCGTAGGACGCACGCCGCGCCGCGCCACACTCCCGCTTAATGCTCTAACTAACATTATGTCCATACACTATACACAACTTTCCTTTTATTACCTTTGTAAAAAAGCTGTTCTACATTATATCGCATAGCATGTTAGACAATATTCTTCATTACAGACATTAAGTTATTTCTCAGAACCCAAAATTTGTATCTTCAACCAGATCAGACTCAAATGTCTTGGACTTGGATATTTGTTTCTCCTTAAACTTATTTTTCACACAGCGCTTATAAACACATTATTAAATATGTTAAAAAGACGAGTAATGGTCTGGTAATTAGGAAAAAGTTCGCAATTCAATAATTAATTTTTGAACAATCGCGATTTGATATCGACATTTACTAAGTAAATACCTTTATAAATTTCTAAATTGAAATGAATCTTATGTATCTGTTGAAGCGATTAAACTATTAATTTACTTTACAGGATTTCATTTTATAGAAATGATTACAAGGGGTTGATACACCAGTTGGTTTGAATTGCTCTCAACTAAAGCTAACTTTATACAACTTTTTAGAAAACTTGAGGCGTAAATATTTTTAATAGGGAAGGGTTATGACTAAACTTTTGAATTATGCATAAAAGTTTCGGAAAACAGACATGAAAGGTTATGAAGTTAATCGATGAAGGTCGAATGAGGTTATATAAGTTATCAATTTGCAATAGGATGGATACCTTGGTACATACATATATGGCGCATACACAATGATTATTTGTACGGTATTCTCAGTTTTCCATACACGCAATTGTCGTTAAAATGTGAACTTACATACGAGAAGGAACTAAAATAAGATATGCTTACTTATAATTTAATTAAATTGAATCTATCGCCTTTTCATGTCGCAGTATTCGTTGCAAAATTTATAAATGGTATACATAACGAACAGTAACAAGGTAACCTGAGCCATTTACATTAACGTATATATTAATACTTAAATATCTTTCACATTTACATGCACGTATATTACGATAGTAAACTCGGGCCAAATTAAGCTAAACTTTATCTTGTGGGAATTAAAACGACAAATCAGCAATTTTTCTAATAGTGTGTTCTAAATACGTAGAACATATGAGACAGAATCCAAAACCACTCCAGAAATCATTAATCCTAAATCATTGCAGTTGTGATAGGATTGAAAACAGACTTGATTTTACCACTTAATAACACAAGTTTGATATAAAAGAAATAACATAGCTTTACCGAAGAGTTTCAGTATGAGTAAACGTGAATTATGTAAGTACATTGTTGTACAAATACTGAAAGATAAAAGGCGACGACACCCTGATTCTATTATTCGAAGCAGCTCGGACGGGCGCGTGGTGTTTTTGTTGTAAACGTTCCATCGCCGTATTCGTGTGGCACGACTTTGTTCCTTTATTCAATTTAATGCTTTGGTTCGTCTCCAAACTCATTATGTACCATCTCCTTTGAAGAACACCCGAATATCTCAAGCTTAGAAATTGGGTTGAAAAGTTAATTGTTAGCATTAAACCCGTCCTTGTTAAAAAGCTTCCATCATTGAAAATAATAAATAATTTAAAGAACCTTTTTAACTATACTGGAGCGGAGGTACCTACCTGTTTCTTATTGCAACAATTTTAATACGAATCCCTTATTAATTATATACACGGTTATATAAAAGGCAATTGGAGAAATTGTAATTGTTGCATATTGGTTTCTTAGCCGGCACTGGAAGGTAGTTCAAACGTTCATTGTAAGAGTTTTATTCTATAACCTGTATAATGCCAATTCCAAAATCTGATTGCATTAGGTCATGTGGGAGCGTGGGCGCTGGGGGCGTCGGGTGGCACGTTGGCTCTGTTAGCGCTGGCCGCCCTCGCCTTGTACCGCGGCTGGCGGTACGAGCAAGAGCTGGACTCTCTCCTGTGGAAGATAGACTTCCGCGATCTACACCTGCCCGACGACGAGCAGCGCGCCAACAAACTGAGTAGGTAAACGGAACTTATACATGTTGTTTGCATGGCCAGTAGTGTTCAGTTGCTTATAAGTAAGTTAAAAATATTTTAAACATTCCTTACCCTAATTACGGTTTGACGTATTTAAGTGAATGTGTACTTAAAGTATAATAACTTTGAGTTATGATTTACTAGACAGCAATATGAGAGTACACATGCTAGGGTGTCAAGTCCTGTTAAAGTAAAAAAATTCATGCCTTTACTGATACTTCTTTCTTTGTAGATTTCTAGCTGTAAAATATAGAGAAAGCCTATATAAGAAATAAATGTATTTAAACGTGCCAGAAACCGAATAAAAATTTTGGGAACCAAGAGCTTTTTATGCAGAGAGAAGTAGCTAACGAACAGGCAGCAGCAGTACGAACGTTTAAAATGTATGTAATAGGTAGACACTCGGTCCTATGACGCTGTTGATGAAAGCAAATTGGTCAGAGCCGATTTTTTCCAGCAAGATAGCAGCGTGATCGGTAACGCGAACTCGGGCAGCGCCGTCGCGGCGGAGAAGGGCGGCGGCGCGGGCGGCGCGGGGGGCGCGCGCTCCAGCCAGGTGTCGCTGAGCTCCAACCCCGACCTGGACTTCCGCTACTCCGCCATCTTCACCGAGGTGGCCTTCTACCGCGGCCGGCTGCTGGCCGTCAAGCGCGTGCGCCGCCACCACATCGACATCAGCAGGGAAATCAAGAAGGAACTTAAAATTGTACGTCAATCGACATATATTATTCTTTACAATAAACTGATATACGTAGCTATTGACTGTTTATATACCGGATAACCAACTTAGTAGAAGCCCTTGCCTGTGACGACTAATGTACGTTCTGCGTCAAGATGTTGAAGTTAATTTTCCAAGTATGCGTATAGACAGTTTTACAGACTCCGCCTAAATTGGAATCAGATAGCCGTGTGTTAGGTTGTTTCAAAGTGTTATTATTTTATTATAGTTAACCTTTAGCAATTATGTTTTTGAGTCATGATATAATTTAGGTAATCGCTATCAATAATTTTACGAAATTTCAAATTTGAATAGATCTAAAGTCCTAGTTAAGAACACTGCGTTAACTAACTCCTAAAAATAATTCAAATCGTTTATGGTATCAAAGCAATTTAAATACACACTTTACGTAGCACCGATGGGCCCTTTAGGAACTCACGTTATAGCGATCCTGTCAGTTTTTATCCTTTCTTAAATACATATCTAAAAATGTATCTTAACCGGTATATACATGGCCATAAAATAATAAAAACAATGAATAAAATTTCAATTCAGCTCACAAATAAAAGGCTAAATGAGAACGAACCTTTATTTAAGTGGCCACAAACAATCCCTAATGGCGAGCTGAAAAAATATCGCCGGATCCGTCCCTAAGCTCATCAGAAGGGGAGCTTATAGCAACAATACCTTTATCAAAGGTTCAGTGAAGAGCAAAACACAACATTTTCTCCTACGTTCGAGACACGTGTTCATGGAAATAAATTATTCTCATTTTTATGCTTCTCAAATGCGGTACGGTGGTGAATAACACACAACATTGATAAACTACTGAATAAAGCACGTCCCTACTAACCTCCCACTTTCGACGGAATTGTAAATTTTAGCGAAATACTGAGTTTTAGACAATACTAAATTGAGGCTATTATTACAGTCATGTATTAGATTACTACGGTTGCATAAAGAAAGACTATAGTATGAATGTATAATAGAATGTACGTTTGGCGAAATATTTACAAATAGAACTCTTTAGAATATCGTGTAAAGTTAAACACATTTATAAAAAAAATACATGTACATAATATGTGTAGTGAGTATGTACAATTTGTATTCACAATAATTTATTTAATTATAATAGTATTAATAAAAGATTTCATAAAAATAGATATAATAAAAGATTTCATTAGTGCATGACGTATGCAGATCATAGAAATTAAAGTTTGCCGAAAAAATGTTTTATTTAAGTAAAATGCAAATTACTGCATATTTTAACTGTTATCCTTGACCTAAGCATTAGGATAATTATTTACTTTTATAACTATCATATAATTAATTATCGTGAATATTTTTATTATAGGTACGTACATAGAGTTAAGTTATCTATATATATTTTTATTTGCTATATACAATCAAATGGATGCATGATTATCAAACTGTATCAGTCTAATCTTCAAGCTTTCCCTATACGTACATAGTAGTAATATCCGTACATAGTGCTGTAGTAATATAGTCCTATAAAGGCATAGAATTTCAAAGGTTCTGTAGAAATTTAAATTATATTAAAAGAAAATAGGTAACTTAACGATCATGAACCCGTGACATAAATCAAACAACAGTTGGTAAAGAAATTATCTTCGTTTTAAAACAGATGCGTGATCTGCAACATGACAATGTGAATGGATTTGTTGGAGCATGCATTGAACCTCCAAACGTGTGCGCGCTATCCGAATACTGCACGAGAGGGAGTCTCAAGGTGATGTTTGATTTATTTTAGCTAGATTTATAGAAATGACAGCGAGACAGAAGTACTGCCAGTTGGTACAAGATAGTCTAAAGTTATTAAATAGCGTTCACTTGCTTTGTAATAAGATTGCAGTGTATTTAACTTGAATTAAAAGATCGCATCTCATAATGTACACTTGGATTTTTGGTCTATTCTATTTAACAATGTTTTACGGTTGTAGGACATTCTAGAAAACGAAGATATCAAGCTCGACAACATGTTCATAGCGTCTCTCGTCGGTGACATTATTCGGGTATGTGTCTTGCACTGAACACTAACTTTTATCATAATGTATGCTTGTGGATTTCAAAGAATCTATACGAATAATATAAAGCTGAAGAGTTTGTTTGATTGTTTGATTGTTATAAAACGGTTGAAGGCTATAGGCCGGCTATAGGGCTATAAGGCTATAGGGTTGATGTTTGAAGGCTATAGGCTATACAACATCACGCTAAGACGAATAGGAGCGGAGCAGGAATAAAAAATATTGCGACAACGGCAAAATAATTTAACGTTGCTTTGCTATATAGCAAAGCAACGTTTGCCGGGTCATCGGCTATTGTTAAATAAGAAAAGAATACTTAGAATTTATTACTATTTTATAACAGATAATTAAAACGTATGTTTTGAACATTTGTTTTATGAATTTGACTCATTTCACAATTGAATTCACTGAAAAAATGACACAGGGGATGACTTTCATCCACGAGTCGCCACTGCAATACCACGGAGCCCTGCGGCCGTCCAACTGCCTGGTGGACGCGCGCTGGGTGGTCAAGCTGGCCGACTTCGGCCTCCGAGAGTTCAGGCGCGGGGAGCTGCCGCCCGCTGAACCGAATGCTCTTCGATCTCATATTGAAAGTAAGGAAACATAACAAAAAGTAGATACGTTACATTTGTTTTATATATATTTGTTTTATACATACAAATCGAAAGCGCTTTCTTTCATGATAATAGGTCAATCATAAACATCAAGTGAGACCTGAAAAAAATAATTGTGTACCTTTCAATTACATTACATACGAGTACCTACGAACTTACTCGTGCTCGGTACGAACCTGCTCCAGAAAATAATTTTAGTCTGTAATTATGTACGCTTACTCCTCCGAACAAATTTACAGCATTATCACATCGGTGTAAAAAGAAAAAAAATTATATTTAGACTTTTCGGTGGAGGATTTTACCTCTCTGTAATAAAGTTTCGTTAAAATTGTGATCGTCTCGGGCAGGTTTAGTATACCTGTCCCCGGAGCTGCTGCGCTCGGCGGGCTGGGGCAAGGGCTGCTTCCCCACGTCGAGCGAGGCGCGCGGCGGCTCGCCCGCGGCCGACGTGTACGCGTTCGCGCTGCTGCTGTACGAGCTGCACACGCGGCGCGGGCCGTTCGGGCCCGACGCGCCGCCGCCGCCCGCGCTGCTGCGCCGCCTCGCCGCGCCCGACCCCGCGCCCTACAGGTAGGTACGTGTCGCGACCGTACCTCGGCTGCAACCGGTGTTGCCGGTCGATTGCCCACTATCGATTGGAAATCGATAGTCTATCGATAGTAGTCCGATAGAAGGACTATCGATAGTACTATCGATAGTCGATAAAATCGATACTATCGATGGGATCGATACCTTTCTGGCTGGAAAATACGACACAATCGATAGTATTGTATTTGTCCGATAGTATTGTATCCTTTTGAACTATCGATAGTATCGATACTATCGATTGCATGGGCTTTTTTAGATTAAAACTATCGATTGTGAAACTATCGATAGTTCGGCAACACTGGGTGAAACGCGGCCTCTGATCACAGCGGACGCAGCTATGTAGCGAATCCGTATTAAATCTTAAAATTTTAAATAGGTCCAGTGATATACGCTATCATTGCCGATTAGTAATCCATTTAACGCTAAATGAATTATGTATTGCAATTTTAGAAAGTAATTTTATAACATCACATCAAGAAGTGATGTTATTCTTATATATTGTCACTGTTAGCGAAGCAAAAACGTAGTAGTGTGTGAGGGTCGTTTGGGAGCCGGTGTGGGAGCGCTAAGTGCGGGTGTGGCGCAGGCCGCCGCTGGAGGCGCTGGGCGGGCGCGCGGACTGCGTGCGCGACTGCTGCGCCGAGTGCTGGGCCGAGGACGCCGGCGCCCGCCCCGACGTCAAGCAGGTGCGCGCGCGCCTGCGCCCGCTGCGGAAGGGCATGTGAGTCCACTTGACGACCAATACATCGTTATTAATAAAAAGCGCATATCAATATATCCATTATTGTAACTATGATTGTAACTAGTTACATATTTTCTATTCCTGAATAGATTCAATCATTACATGTCATACAGTAGAGAACTCATTTATTTACCACTAGCGACCCACCCTGGCTTCGCACGGATCCAATGCTGATACTGAATACACTACAGAAAACCTGTAAACGTATTATACGTATAAACCTTCCTCTTC
>DWQT01005421.1:0-10322 GCA_018244895.1 Myscelus amystis hages | reverse complement strand
AAGTGTAAAAAGTACAGACATTAATGTCTGACACTTATGTCACAATTTCTGTCGTAGTCTGAACGTACCATTAGTGTATTTTCTGCTGTACTATAAATAAAAAATAGTACTTTTGCAATTGCTGTGACTTAAAAGCCTTGAATTTACCAAACAGCAGTTGTAACAAATGAAATATTGTCAATTTAATATATTGCGCTATTGTCTATGTATTGCTATTGTCAATAATGAGTGCTATGAGTCTTAAAGAAATGGAAAGATTAAAAAAAGATAGGGGACCATCTTATAAAAAGATTAAAGAATGGATTTTATACTGACATTTAATGACAGTCAAAAAGACAACATGCTATAGACTGTCTTTTGTCATAAATGTGTACAATCATTGATTACATTAATTGGAATTTAATTAAAAGAAAATTGTTACAGTTACTCAAATAAAACTGGTTGCACTGCAGTACTGTACTATGAAATTAATCAAAGCTGACCACAAAGTTACTATGATAATAAATACCCAAACATAGGCAGTCATCTATAGCTAGAAAGCTAGAAAGAAAATAATTACCAATTTATTATATTTGCAAGTTACATCTATATAGATTTGAATCAAATCATTGTGATATCAAAACAAAAATTACGATATATTTATATCTATAATAATAGTGTTAGCAGAAGATAACGGACACAAAATGAATGCTAACTACCGAGAGTCATATAAAATGCCAAAAAACTATTTAACTACATGAACGACAAACGTCTTGAATAAACAAATGGATTCATAATCACCATCATATAATTAAATGCTACTATTGATGGAAAATAATACAACCTCCAGCTGTTATCTATATCAAAGTAAATAAAACATTTGAAAGACAAAAACGTTTTACCACTTTAAATCACAGAAACACAATTTTAAATTACAACATTAAAAATGTTCACAAAACACAACACTACCTCGCTTAATAAGGTTATGGAAACTGAGTGTAAGTTCCTTCCGTTCCATATGTTGTCTGTTCTTTTGAAACAAAGCCTTAATAACACTACACCGTTTCAGTGGACTATCTGCGATGCTCTGGCCATTGGAGTGCGTAAAGTTGACACTTGTGTACATAATCTGTCTAGATAAGATAACGGAAACACCGAATCAGTTGTTTTACAGGCGTCTCGGGGGAACGCCCGAGCTGTATTGTCACTTAGCTGTGATTTAGATGAAAAAAGTATAGATTGCAATTCGGATTACAATGGAGACGTTTTGTCACGGTTCATTAGGCAAGGCTGTGTTTCAAGGCTTTTATTCAGTTTGAGCACAGCAAGATTAAAACTCACAATAAAATACTTACAAAACTTCTTAACTAAGACGCTGCGTGCTTGTACATCTTGTTACGAATGAAGTAACATAGTTCTAGCTGAATAGTACCCGTTTGACTCATTGGTTTATAAGATGTAATTCAAGAATTCTCTCATATAAAAAACTAATTGCGGCCGACAATGGCCTTTATGGACTTCTCTTGAATGATATGACGTCATTGTCCGCTAATACCTAATACAATTTACTACATGGAACTGTCAAACTCAAAAGACGTCGATCCGGGCTCTTATACAATTAGCATTACAACTTTTATCGCAATAGAAATAAAAACAAAGATGTCTATTTCTATTTTTTTCTTTTTAATAAATAGGAAATACTTTCATAACTAATTTAATAATTATAAGTGTCATAAGTTTAATGATCATAAAAAAAGGAATATTGGACAAGTGATATTAATAATATGTGAATGAAATTAGTGTTACGTATATAACGGTCAATATATTCATATTTTAGAAATTAACAGTAAATATGTCAAAATAAAAACACGGGAAGACTGATATCTCTTAACTTACCTACTTTACATATGTAAAGTAAATTTTTAAGGCCGATTGCCAGGTCCGGTGACCTTTCACCTTATAATATAAACAAAATATTTAATTAGCTGCTTCTCAATAACCTAGATTCTGTTTTGTTTGTACTGTATGCTATTCTGTACAGGTACATGACTGCTTGCAACTGCTGAAATTTTTTTCCATTACCAATTATCACGTAAAAGTGAAATACTGAACTCTGAGAACTCAGAAGCTGTGCAGTTTATAGTATATAGTAGTTACTTTACTTAATTGTATAATTTAATTTGCAAAATATTGCCCAAGTGCCTTTTCACCTTGATGTGCCTTTCTTAACGATAGGAACCTATAGTTATGCTTCTGCTGTACCCATAATCTCATAAACTCGTTATGGTAAGAGAATTAAAAGCAGAAATTAAAAAAATTGGTTAGGTTTTGTTCTGGCAACACCGACATTTAGTAACGATATCAAGGCAAACAAGCACCGAACCTAATTATCTTCTGGCTATATACCTACCGATATGTCAATCTGAAATTGTGATTGAATTTCATGGATAGTGAATTGTCCATATGTAACAATAGAAGATACATAAATAAATTGTGAAACGTTTATGAAATGTATTCTTAAAACAGGAATATCACCAATTTTTAACAACTAAACTGTTTTTAGTTAGTTTTTAGTCTTTTTCAATGAGGGGGATGATTTAAGATCTCCAACGGATGAAAATTTGGATACGAATGTACTATTTGAAAGATTACCAAATTAAGTGCCTGATATATTTTGTTGAGCTATATGTATGTTGCAGTAAATTTAGTGATAGAGCCTATAAGGCGTCAACTTAAGCTAAATAGAGTGACACATTTGCATACCAGTCCGTAGCATATGATTTTGAGTTCGTCAAAATCAAAAGTACTTCTATAGATGGTTTTAGTAGATGTGCTGATGGTACTTTTTATGTGAAAACAGTAGCAAATGTGTACCAACATCTGCCACCAACTTCTAATAGGGCTTTCGCTATGGGTCTGCTAACTCTGCTAGTGTGAATACAGTTAGTGACAGATAATAAGCTGTTGGTACGTTCCGAAAATGTTTTTTCTGTTGTCAATGGTCTGAGCATCACGGCATCATATATTTATTAAGCGTTTTCTCTATCTTTTACTGAAGTCTATAGATTACCAGGTTTGATAATGCTCTTGGGTAGCAAAGGGCAAGTTAAAGTGTACATAAGTAACGCTGAACACGGTAATTTCTCTTAATATTATAGATATTTGTTAATAAAAACAAAAAATATTCGTTCATTGTTGACAGTAAAGAATAAATATATATGGCAAATTCGAAAAACAATATGGATAGGCTACAGCACAAATACGAAATGTAACTCCGTAATTCTTATTATGAAGCTAAATTTGACTTTGATCTTCATATGTAACTATTGTGTTTGTATCTGTTACTGACTTCCACCCAATTATCACCTTCTGCTTTTCCATACAGACTTCGCAGATTGTTTACAACCCTCCTACGGTTGACTGGCAGAGAGCTTATAACTTTAACCTTTAACTTGTAGCTTTAACTTTCTTCCATATTTTACTGGTTTTCAAGAATAAATACGATACGTAAGTAATTGCATACTCACATCCTACGGATATATTACGATCAGCGCATCCTTTTCTCTATTTTTTAGTTTACTAATTCTTTAGAATAGGACTTTTTTGTGTGGACATTGTTAGCGATTAAGGAAACAAACATTTAATTGCAATGTTTAAGTTTCAAATCACCTTGTCATTTGCGCTCTTTCTGCCAGTATTAGAAGACTTAGCATTGCTTCTTTACGTAAGGTTTCATATCATTAATACGGGGTATTCGAAAATTGAGCTTGATATGATAATAAATCGGCGGTACAAATTCGGAGGCTCGTTGCCGTAAGTATTATAATTGAAATCAAAACCAAACGACAATTATAAACGATATTAATTTATATATATTGATAATGGCTAAGTATGGATTGATCAAACAATTCTGTAAAACGTTTAAAAGTATAACATTCCTACAATTTAAAGTTGTCTTTGTCCAATATAAAATACTTAGGTACGTACAAATATTTAAAACATCATAATCTGTTCTGACAAAATTTGTTAAAAAGAAGCATTTTAAGAATTCTGTGTTGCCTTAACTGGAACAGTTTTAATTTCGTAACGTGGCCACTAATACCACGCATTAGTTCTAGTATATTCAAGCTGAAAGCTTTTATTAATCCATGCACTAAGCGCAACTAGTTTCGGCCTATCTACATATCTACCAATAGCTAGCGACCATTGTTAATTGGCCTTTCGCTTAATAGTACATAGAGGTATATCTGTTGCAAGGGTGGGTCTTAATAGGGTGGTTCGGTGCAATAATATCACGGCTAATGCGTTCGGCACATGCGGCCAGCGGTGGGCAGAGTGTACCGCGAGAACTAAAGTGACCGCAGTCGCTATTCGCGCCCCGGTGTACGCGCACAGTCGAACGCACGCTCGCTACGTACGCACATTTCCCGCCACAATTCAAACTTACGTCCGAAAATCGATAAATTATTATTTCTCTTTGCAATAAGAGCGCACTGGCGCGTTAAGAGCCGAAACACCAACGACACTTGCCAGCCAGTGTCCGGATTGCGTTGCGGCCGTTGACATCGATTTGGCGACGTAACTCGATCATATCGATATATCGGATAGGGAATTTATGAAAAATGACGAATTGTGACGGAATATGTGCGACGTTTGATTGTCAGGTATTTCATTTGTAAACAGTGACCCAGGTGATTTGTTCAAAGTGATATATGGAACGATGGTGGATTCCACTTGAAAAGATATCAGTGTTGTTCGTTTGTTGTTTGCTGAAATAGAAAAACGTAACATTGTAAAGGTGAGTTCTAAATAAGTTCACTATAGTTGTGATCATGTTTTGCATAATATTATTTGTTATAAGTAGCCTCTAGTCGTTACCCAATAGGAGTTAAAATTGTATCTTTCGCTTTCTAAATACTCGACCATGAGTGTGGCCGCAGTCACGACTGAAGTGATTTAAGTTTACAGCCCGATAAAGTTATAATAAGCTTCGAGATTTCCGTTCAATTTTCATTCCAATTTCGTTTTGAAAAAGCACAAAAAGTGAGGGTAGTTTTATATTAATCGAATGAAAACGAAGTTTTACAAGTTTACTGTTACTTGTTTAATATTTTTTATCCATGTTTGTTAACCGTTTTGAAAGGTGCGGTAGGCAAGGCGCGCAGCGGAAATATCTGGATCAAATCAACTAAAAACAGGTTTTTTAAAATTGAAAAAATTGATTGCAACTATTGCTAACTAAAATGAGGAAAGTCCATTCCACGATTCGATTTGTTAACGATTGATAGACAGAATGTCTATAGATTTCTTGGGGTTCTTGATTGTCTATAGATTTCTGCGGACTCTGTTAGAGATTAATAGATTTCTTAGGACTCTTGATCGAGTTGATTGATAGTTTAAATCCCTATTAATATATCATCGAGGCAGACCACTTCTACTAGTACCAACTGATATTAAATCTCATAATATCACCATAGTGGAATATTACACCATTCCCATCTTTGGGCACGTAATAATTTAAGTTATTAGTCAATTGTTCAAAATATAATTTTCTTTACTTCGGAGCAATGCTTCAATCTCCTATATCAGTATAGTATATACATATGTATTTATGTAAACAAACGACCAAAAATATTTAAATAACGAACGTTTTGTCTCTTTCTGTTATATAGGAATGTGTCAGGGGACAATTTAATATACACTGTACTTGCATTTGATATTGAGTGTTTACGAAACAACGCTAGGGGACAACTGATTCCTTAAAACGATAAGGTATATTCGGAGGCATTTTCTAAACGAAGTTGTTTATAACTGGTAAACTGGTAATCGATTGTTATTCAATGCCGGTGTTTATGTTAAATGTAGTCAATTCTACTAAACAGCGACTATGAGAATTGAAATATTTTAAATAGATGTGGACAATCTACTGTAAGTTACTAACCGATACTATTACTAGAGTTCAAAGCTGATTGTATTTCTGATAAAGCTAAATATGTATATAATACGCAATGATTGTAGATTATTTTTGACTGCATACAAAATATATGCGTTTTAAAATTTTCTTATAACTATGAAGGAAAATTTCGCGAAAAAATTGAAACCGTTTGCTAATAAATTGTTAACAGTACTTACAAGTAAGATGCGTAACATCTATTCATGAAATGTATTTTTAGTTGAAAACTACGGTATTTATTGCTGACGATAAGTCATTTTCAATTTTTTTAGTTTTTTTATGTTATGTCAAATGTTTCTGTTGCTTCATTTGTCTTTAAATATTCCGCATCCGTTAAAATCTGCCTTTGCAAATTTAAATTAACTAACCTCAAAATTAATATAGTAACAATTATTTTTTGACCTTAACTAAATATACCAACGTGAATTTAAAATGTCACTTGTTTGTTTAAAAAAATAAAATATTGGAACCAAGAGGTGCCGGCAGAAACCTTGTCAGTTCACAAAAAAAAAATTCAAGGGCAGTAAGAACCCTTTTCCTTGTGCAATTTAATGAAATTATAAACGCAGGTGAATTGTGAGTATTTAGGATTTTGCTACATTATGTACTAGTTTTGGTATCTATTTGAATCAAATACAGCCGATTTTTTACATTTAAAATTAGAATTGATAAATTACAAGTTATTATTTAGCCAAAAAATATGTAATCTCGTGCTACTGGCGGTAATATTTGTTACTTCCTTCGCCTTTTTTATATTTGTGAAGTAGACTGGTCTTGCTGAATATTCCGAATAATAGATTCATATACTACGGTACAAAAAACATAAACATGTATCGTAATTTTAACAGAAGTTAACAAAGACATTACATTTATTTTATATAATTGTGAGTAAATTAAATTATCTTGCAGAATTGTTGTAGATCCATCCATATGTAACCATTAAATAATACTATGTAACTTCTATACTAGGAATTACTTTTTACAATAGGTAAATGTAAATATAGGTATTCAACAATGAAGCTAAATTAAACGAAAATTTTAAGAAATACGTAGTTTTCCTAAAACTGATGAACATTTTAGTAGTGTCATGCGCAAAATGGCAAAATAAGAATCAAACGTTTTCAAAGGAGACTATTGTTACGAGTAGTTTCGGTTGTAGAGAATTGAATATCATTTTAAACGGTCTAAATAAAAAATAAACAAAAGCTTAAGCAAAGATTAAGAAAAATATAAGGTGAATTATGAACTAGTGTTCAGCAACTGATATATGATGTGTGACATTAAGCTATAAATGTGCACATCATACAAACGATTGTTCTGGGTGGGAATCGAACCTACGACTTCCGCTTCGGCAGTCACGATCTCCAACCAGTGAAGCAAGATGCCAGTCAGAATAATCATATGTCATATCATAACATGCTAAGATCCATACAACCAGGGGCGGGGTAATGACAGGATATCTATAACCTTTCTTTTTAGGGCAGGCCCGCGTGTAGACGGAAATGGCCAAAGATTTGCCGCGCGGCCAATAAAAACTGGTTCTTATGAAAGTGAAAAGTTGTTATAATTATAAACACTTGAATGGCTGCAAGTTTCTATGTCACGTCGGACCGGTTTAAGGGATCTTAGTTGAACCAATTTAAGGAATCGTAACGTCATAGAATTGGCACATGAGTTAAAAATAGGATCAAAATTGAATCTTCCACATCAATTACGAATATCACAGTGTGCAGCCAGCCAGTACAAAACAAAAAAACATCTGCGGGCAATTCTCAAAAGGCCATGCGGCAACTAGGCAGACTCTGAAAAATGTATTTTTTTTAAGTTGTGAATTAGCCAGTATATAAACCTATAGGTACCTACTCAGATCTTAATACTTACTTATATATAACGGTAATTTTACACACAAACAGTACAAACATTCGCTCTCATGATAATATTACTAGCTGGCAGTCAAATCCATAAACCCTAGTCAAGCTGACAGATTCAGTAACCGCTAAACTAGTAGACCAATCAATATTCAGAGGTATTACCAACGATTTACCTCGAGATAAAATGTTTAAGAGCAACGAAGACGAAAATAAAAATAAACACTATGAGGGAAAAAACTTGTAATCATTTGTATCGTGTTACATCTGAGTGAGGGAGAAAGTGAATTCGTTCGCCGGTATCCACCAGCTGACTTAGTCATCGGGCAATAAAAATGTATTAACGAACTATTTACACGTAAATGGATGAAACGGTTTTTGTATTGCGTCATTGAAATTACTGCAACTTTTATTAAATAAATATGTAATTATGAGTGGCCTTATACATTTTTGTAAATCAAATTAATAAAAGTTGCCTAACTTCCTCTATTTATCTGTTTGTTTACCGGGAAAACGTTCATAGTCGGTCTCTACATTTTGTGTAGAGTCATGTTTTAAATTAAAGCTATTAAAAATACTCTATGTCTAAAATATAAAATGTACTGTGCTGACTATGCGTTTCGTTTTCATTTATGTAGGAGTAAAGAAAAGGAAAACTCAACGATACATTCATAATGTTACACCCCAAGTCATAACTTCATTGTCTCAAATAGTTTGTCATTGAAGTGCGAAAATGAAAGTTGCATTTTATTTTGACATTCTGATAAATGAATTTGAGACCCGATGACAGACGATCTAGAGTTCACGAGTGCTTCAACATAAAGTATCAATCACGACATTGTTATATTTTAGTTTTTAAAATGTATAAAAGCTTCAGCATGTTGAATGTTAAGACAAGTTCAAGTTTGTTATAAATGTATTTCTCCATAAAGTTGCGAATCTATCTTAGTGTGCAGCATTTGAGTGAATCAGAATTGCGTACATATCAACTTAATATGTGGATAGAAAATTCCTATCTACTTTTATATGTCGCACCAGTACCTACGGTTTATACGTAGGCTTCATAATGATATAAAGAATCGCTCACAAAAGATCCGTTTTATAAAGTAGCGAAACTATTTCTACTGGCAGTGTGCCCAAATCTAGAGTTGTACGAGAATGAATCACGTGTCATTATATCCAAAAACAAAGCGTTCGCAGGCCTAAAGAGAGTCGAGTGATGAGAAAGAGTATAAGCAGTGAAAGCGTAATACGTCCTTGTTGGGGTGAGTTTACGAAACCGGTCATTAAGGCTTTGAAAGTAGTGATGTCATTCGGGTAACAGTAATTATCATTTGCATACGTCACAATGCTTCGCACGGTATTTTCGAGTGTTTTGTATCAAGAGAATACATTTTTAAAAGCATATTAACAATAATGGTACGACTCGAAATTTTTTTATAATAGTGCAACTGTTTTATATATTGAGCCCATTTTTGAAAGCAAGTTGCATTACATAGCATTACTAAGAAGCATGAAAATCTTGTAATTTAGATACAATTATAAAGTTTGTATATTCTCTTTCAATATTATTGAACGAATTAGTGTAATAATAACTCCAAGCCATAAAAACTCTACATCCTTTATCAACACTTGTTAATAATGTCATTCAAAGCTGAAAAGTGTTGAAAACGATTAATTTTAGTGAAAAGTGTTATTTATTAACGAGCACGCAAAGCACTTTCTTTGCGAAGAATGAGATTAGAATGAGATTGAGAATTAGAAACGTGCGTTAGTATCCTTGACACTAATATTGATGAGAACTTGTTTATGCACGCGATTCTGTTGATATACTTAATAAAATACATTGTTTCGATAACAATAACTAAATACAAATTATTATGTTGTAAATGTTATAAAACAAAACAACGTACAAATGTTGAAGTGACTCTATCGTCGTGGAGAGATAGGGAAATGTTATGTGTATTATAACAATTTGCTTTTCTTCTGGTTTACTTACATTAAAATAGTTTTTATGTATCATATCGTTATTATATTCCTTGTTATATATATTTAAAATCAGTAGGTATTGTAAAACAAATACAGTTGCAACTGTCCGCGCGCGTTGATGTCTTTATTATGAATCCTCACGTAACATAACGCAACTCACAAATGAATTCAATGTTCTCTACGTTCAAAGTAACAGCTGTATAGAAACTGTACGATTAGCTTGTTACGCTACATGTATGAATTAGGTTATGTATTTATATATCTATTCTTAGAAATTCTACCAGTGAATTCTTGGTGACGTTAGTAAATTAAAACACTGAGTATTATTTCAAAATACACGAAAAATATTTATCATTTTGAATATAATTTCATTTCTATACTCTATATACACAAATGTTTGTACAATACTACAAATGATTGTGAAATTAGTTTAGTTTAAGATTTGTAATAATGTATTAATGAAAAAATTAGGATTTCAAAAAATGTGTACATCAGCTCATTATTCATAGTTGAGGATGAGAAAATGTGTGATA
>DWQT01005420.1:0-10323 GCA_018244895.1 Myscelus amystis hages | reverse complement strand
TCCGTCCAGTGGTTTGGGCTGTGCGTTGATAGATCACCAAGTCAGTCACCTTTGAGTTTTATATATATAGTAGATTTTATAAAAAAGTATAAAAAGTAATATTGAAAATAACAACAATATTCCGAGTAACAGTAAGAAATCAAGATCGACCGTGGCCATAGGGTAGGGTGATTATGTTTTGGTTACTTAAAATAAGCTATTAAATCTTTAGTCCGACCTTTTGTTTGATTCAATTTTTTTGCACATAATTAAAAAGGACCATAATGAAAAATATTCTAAGTTCTATTTGTCATTGTTTCCCTCGAGGACGGGCCTGCTACGTAACATTATTTGATCAAGAATACCACCGCTGACCATCCGCTCTCAGTTCACGATAGTGTGAGTCAGCCCTAACCCCATCTTCTGGTAGCCGGTCGGCTTGGACAAATTACGAGCGACTTCACAGGTGTCGGGCGTAACTAATGTTACTCGAATGGGAGTCGATAAATCAGCGAACTGGTCGTTTGCTATTGCCATTTTTCTACAACTCTTTTTGTTTTCACAATCTCGCAGTAAGTTATGACAGCAGCAAGAACACGTAACGTACACATTAAGTGTATTGTGAAGGTTTACAAGATACGGCGAAACTGTTTTAAAAACTGCGTCCTGTAGGATTTGTTTATTATTATATGGTACAATTATTTCAATAAGAACTGAGGTTTGTTTTAGTAAAGAAATGGTTTTAGCTTCTAAGGGAACTGTTAACTACGTTCTTTTTATTATGTGAGCTGTAGGCTTATTACACTTTTCTCGCTGTTTTAACATCATTTACCACGGTTTACTCATCGCTTAGAGAAGTGGGTGGGGTAAAAGCTAGCATTATATGAAATTTAAAAAATTGCATCTAACATTGAACCGTTTCCCAATATAACCGCGTGTCATTGGCGTATGGATTTTTTTTATTATCCATGCCTCATGCATAAATGTAGGAGTCGGTCAAATTGACGAGTGACCGGTTAAAACCGAGTATTTACTCGGGCAACACAACAGCTCGCCCAACAACTATTTTGTTGGGCTCCACAATTTATTGCCGCCTCGCCATCGGATGGTGAAATTCGAGGATGGTAAATGGCGTCCATGTATGGCTTTAGTTGCCCTCTTGCATCTTTGTAGTAGAATATAATTAGTCCCACTATTTTGTAACATTGTATTAGCATCTGATCCTCTCATAACGTTAAAAGCGGAAGCAAACATAGATATGTACATAACCATCACGCCCGGTTCCTAACGGGGTAGGCATAAAGCACCGAGTGCCAAATATCTCTGTCCTTACAAACCTGTTATGCTTCATCCAGATCCATCACTCTCTTCATGCATACACGCCGGTTTTGAAGACTCCTGACTCCCCCATCAGCAAGTGTCTGAGTTGATCTTGACGTAAAGAGATATCGCTGTATCTGAGCACATAAAAACCGCAACTGTACGAGTATCATAGATTTCTGTTCCCTGGAAGCTAGGTAATGATGATGGTTAAGTTGTTATAATTCGTGGTGTGCTCTGTTTGCGTATCGCAACCCTTGAAACCGCACATCAACGGTACGAGTTTCTGTATAACTCAACTAACAGATTCATTTTGTTTACCACTATATTTATATAGCTGTAGCGGTGGACGGAGCCAGGCTCAAACCGCGAACGAGAATTCCTAAAAAATGTCCCCTAGTTAAATATTGATACAATATTAATAAACTTATAAAGCTAACAATGGCGCTTCTGTTGTTATTACGCATTGCGAACAAACAGCCATACGAGGCGGCAGCTGCGGTCACTTTGATTAATATCATGGTCGGGGTACACGAGATACAATTTGTCAATTAATTTTGTACGAAACACGTTTATGCTCGAGATTTCAACTGCGTTTAACGATTTTTTTTATACACCTAAATATTCAGTTTTTACTCCAGTGTTGGGCCTTCTTTCCAAAATACAGTTATAAACTTCATATCACGAAGATTTTATTTTTTTTTTGTTTGCCTATAGTAATTTTGCCAGTTTTCAAATACAAATTATTTTACCTTACTCGAATTCTTTGCCGATTTAAACCGGAGGAAATCATCTCTCAAAGAGAACAGGTTAGATTGGTCTGATAGTGGAAATTTGACGCGCCGTTAAAGCTACGTTTTATTTTCTCATTTTTCATACCATTATTTATTTTTTGACCCACATTCTATATTACTAGGAACTTTGCTGGCCTACATCGATATTTTTGGAAATATAATATGTTGTACATATAGTACAATAATATATGAACTGAAAATTGTTTCGTAAAAAATATTAATAGGTATATACATTTGTTTTAACTATTACTTATTTAAAATCAGAATTTAACTTGTAGGTATATTTCGTATAAGTGTAAATTCAAAGCTAACAGGTCAAACAGAATCTTAAAAATTCTTAAAAATCTACGAGTATACCATTTGATTTGTAATAGTCAGTTCTGTTTCCTCATCTCTGTGGGAGCCTCAAGTCGGTTACAAATGCGTCATTTACCCTTGTTAATTAAACCGGAATACTTCATGCCTCATACGAGTATTTGCCTTCCATATCCTACGTTATATGGCAAACAGTCATACGATGCTCTATCGGGCAATACGAAATAATAGAACAATGCGTAATTGAAATTCCAAACAAATCGTAATTGATCACGACGTGATTATAACAACGATTTATTTATATGTATAAGTAATTATATTAACGATTATTAATGAAAAAACTACGTGTTTAATACGAAATCGAGTTAAAGTAATGGCTGACAATTTGTTAGTTCTAGAAATCAATACATTTTATTACACTTTCATCATTTTTTCATTCCGTCATCGCAACTACTCGTAATATAAAATAGAATCCTTAATAATAATATGCCGTTAATAATATACCGTTAATAATATACCGTTAATAATATACCTAGACACCCAAGGGATCCTACGCGAAGCATCAACTTTCGATTTTAAAAAAAAGTCAAAATCGGTTCAAGGACGCCGAAGTTATGCGGTAACTCGAAAAATATAGGTACAGACGAATTGATTACCTCCTTTTTATTGAAGTCGGTCAAAAATTATATTCCTAACCGCAGGTAACAATAGCAGCGGGCGAACCAAAGACTATGAGGTGTGAAGTGCAACGCCCTACAAAATGGTTAGAAATTAAAAGGGCTATGTCTATTACTACTTGAACATAATCGATTTATAACATCAACACGCGCAACGGTTTGTATCCGCAATTAAAAGTTACGAGATTTTAGGTAGAAAATTAAAAGTAATATAACAGGTGATCATGATTGATCCGTCCCGGCTCACACTCTGACCCAACGATGGATATTAATTAAGAAACTAATGGGGAGGGAAAAAAAGGAAGACGGGCGGCAACTGGCGACCTCTGGAAGCGTCGGCAAGGAAATTAGAAAAATGTCAACTAAAAGTTTTTAATTATGCCCCTGACTTTTGCCTATATTAAAATCACTTTAGCCGGCATTAGAGAAAATAAGGCCGGATGACTGAAAATTTCAGGGATATTAGATTTTTGCTTAAAAATTAAATGCTTCATAAGCGAATTTCGTATCTTACAGTTTTTTTGCATTAGCTTTGCACAAGTTTGATATATTATGGAAAAAACATATATTGTGAGAATTTATGTGTCTTATACGATACAAAACCCATATTTTTCTGCTCTGTAACTATGTACATATGTTCGTACTTGTAACATACGTATGTTCCTAAAGAAGTAATTCAATAACAAAAATAAAATCATTATTACTTATTTACTACTACCAACTGTTTTGCGGGTGGTATTTAAAATAATATAATAAGGTATATACAACCAACTTGTCTCATTAACGACTTCACGAGAGACGCATTGTTCGTAATGATGTGACAACAGGAAGACGACGACCAGGTCACTAGCGCTTACAGTTTGATTACTAAGGAGAGAATTGCAGTTAGCACAAAGAAAAGATTTAGGTAACTTTATTAACCTTAGATACCGCTATTTAAACCGATCTAAATAGATAATAAAATCATTTGAAAACGGAAACTTTTAACAGCATTTTCGTTAACAATATTTATATACCTACGTAATTTTTTCTTAAACCCGTTCTCATAGCGATTGTGTCAGTTACAAAGTTGACTAAGTTAACTGTACTGCTCGGCGTGCTCTGCAGACTAGCGATAGGTAATGATACTTAACCCGAGTGCTGAATAACCATTAGTTTATACCTGTGTAGATGAACTTCGCTCTACGTATCACGGGGTCAGATGTAAATGGTATCTACGAGAAAGTGAACAATTGGATGCGGTATTTATGACTTTTTCAAAATTAGACGTTATTATTGCAACCTCACGCCAGATCGCTAACTGTGTAGACAGATATGAGAAGCATCGAGTCCCAAATATCTTTACAGGCCTGTGATTCTTCTTATATCCGACTAGTATAAATTTGTTCACCACGCACACGCTCTGTCATCTACAATGTTAACTGATTTTACCGTCTTTACATTATATAATGCAAAGGAATAAAGCATTTAAAAAGCATAGCAATACAAGTTTAAAAATTGTTTTGTTAAATTTCAGATAAACAAATATGAAATATTGTTCAATGCATACGAAGACAATTTTTTGGAACGAAGTTCCTTATCGCGCGTTGCGAAAGAGGCTAGACGGAAAAAGTCAGACGGAAGTTGTCCAACACACTAGTGTTGCCAATTAAAAGAAATAAAATTTTATTACATATCCTTCACTAATTAATCGAAAGGAACTTCGTTCCATCCGGGTGTCCCTTGACACCTCTCTTGTGCTTTCTTTTATTTTATTCCTCAATAATATCCAAGTCCTTTACATTCCTTTCTTACCTCCAAGACGCATAGTGAAAGCCGGTTATGGCCCTAGTAATGCTAGGAACAGTACTGAGCTAGATCATTCGGAACCTAAGCGTTTAAGGGTGATCAATCACTACAGATTGCTGTTAACCCACAAAGACGACGTCCCATCTTTACGACATAGTACACTAGGTTCAAAATAGTTCGATCTCTGCGTTCTCGTAAGACGCAAAAGCTTTAATAGTCGACCGCGCTTATTACTGATACGATACAGTCAAAAACCGACTGTCGGTATATAAATCTAGAGTTTAAATTAAATTGTACACTATAATTATCGTTAACACTATATGTTACTCAACAATAAGTGTTTATCGCTGTTACTAAATATGATATTTATCGCAATGTTTCAGAATCACTCTGTAGTAGATAACCTACTAATGTTATAAATGCGATTGTAACTCTATCTGTCTGTCTGTTACGTTTGCACGCCTGGAACAATGAACCGATTTTAATGAAATTTGTCTTCAGATGTCTTCAGACTGCAGCAGACAAAATATTCGATTCTGGAAGATCGTTACGTAATTCTGTATTAATCTATACTGAAAAAAAAAACGGAAATAATTAACAAAATCACATTTTACCACAGCAACTCCTTTTTTTATCTATGAAATTTTAAAATATAATAGATAAATACTCAAGAACAAGTCTCTAACTAAAGATATATCCCCCGCGTATCTCCGGGCGGATTGTGTAATTGAAAACGATTGGTGCATAAAACGTTCGATGTATTTTAAAGATCATCGCCTTAAGCTCGTCTATCAATGGGGGACAATAAAAAGAGATAGGGCTATGTAATTGATTTTATTATGGAGAAAAAGTTGAAATTGATTGAACGCGACAATTATCGATGAGAACTAATTCAAACTTTTGATCGTATACAATCGCACGTGAACTACTATTTCAGTCGGGTATAACCCTGGAGAAATTTCCTAAAGACGAAAACGACTAAATGTATGGTTCGAGTATAAACATTTATTTAGCTGACAACCCTACAACATGACGACGTGAAGAAAAAAATTCGAAGGTTTTTAAAGTTCACGGTATGTAGCCATCTGCTTTGTCCCTTTATACTAATGAACTATAATACTTGTCCAATCGTCGTAAAAACCGTTTAAATTTTGTCAAGGTACTTTGAACCTCATAAGTATGCGACTGGATCGACCTCTAAATATAAAAAGTTTTAAGTAGAGGATTACTCTGAAATAGGATTATTCAACATACTCGAGACTTTTTGGATAATGTACTGAGCTTCTAATAAATTTTAAGTTCTAATAAGTAAAGCCCGAGTCGACGACGAATGAAATGTTAAGCTTACATAATAACTAAAGGCGTATAAAGGCCAAATTCGGCCAGATCGAGAATGATTCAATGAGATTTGTTTAAACCCCCGGAGTGACAGGCTGAATTTCAAACCACTAGGCTATCACTGCTTATAAGCCACTAAAAAGTTCATAATAAACCTAAATAAAGCAAGTGTATTTTATTACAGTTATGAGACCTCGCGGAAAATGAAGATGGTAGAAAATGCCACGCGGCATGAAGTTCGCTCATTGGTACTTTTTGGTATATAAATAAAATGAAGATGTAATGATGGATGGATATAAATGCATCCATGTGTTATGTACTGTAATTATATCTGCATTGAATAAATAAAATCTTATTTATAAAAGGAGATTCTAAATCCTTTGTTTAGGGTTCGTCTCCGCGTTCACTCACGGCGCCAGTGAACACACTGCGTTATAAACTCGTATTGAATAAATCTTCTTTCGGTACCTACGGAGAGCTTGCTACCTATATCTTTCGTTCAACACATGTGCAAACTTTTTAGAACACACGAAATACTTTCTAAGCCGTACAACAGTCTGTTTCCTTTGCACTTGGCAAGATCATCGTGCCTTGTTTATGCCGCGAGACGAAACAGTTCGATATTTTTGGATTTTGATATAATTGTCCTTAGGAAAAATATAATAAGAACATTGAAATTAATATTTGAACGTTTTTAAAGTAATTGAAATACAATATAACGGTGAAGTAAAGTAAAAAATAAAAAGTAACCTAACCTAAGAAAAACGGATTTTGTGGAAATTAAACGCAGAGGTAGCCGGAATACTGAAAAAGATTTATTTTTTCAAAATAGCTATCGGTAATATTCCGACCTATTTTACTTTTCACAACAATAGAACCTTCCACTTATCTCGAACAGAACTTCAACATGCGCAAACAAAATTCAAAGTTCAAAGAGGGGCCTCATTTATAGATTACATTCTCGTTAAAAAATTGCTTAAAAGCTGCGAAATTATAAATTTACTTACACCAATAAGATGTCTGGTAAAGACTAGCATATACGTAAAAAATAGAAATAAACATCATTATGTCAAACGTTTGTTTAATTAAATTACCCCACACCTGAGGTCGTTCGTCGGTCTTGTTTTCTTATCTTAATATAAAAAAGCTTGAGAAACCTTGTGACTGCTGTCTCCACCTCGAAAAGGAGATTCACTGGCGACCCGCAAACGTAGGCCTTATTTTATTAAAATGTATGTTGGCCTTATTTTGTTAAAATGTATGATTTGACTTGTTCAACCGCAAAGTGACTTACGATGAAATATTATTTTTTTAATAAAAAGGTTTATTAAATAATAATCGAATCATTTAACGTTCATTCCAATTTATTACTAATTAGAAACAATCAAAAACTGCGATTGTAATATGTTTTATCGTAGCCTGATACATCGATCCAAAACGTTTAGATAAAATTATTTACACGATTTTAGAGTTACAGCATATTTGAAATGCCGTTATAATTCACGCATATACTTAAGCATATGTATATTAGCCTATTACCAGTACTAATACTCGCAGCTTACACTGGCAAATTGTACTAATTTACTCCTAATGAGATTATAGATGTTAATGTAATAACGCCATGTACATATATAATATTAACGCCGAAACTGCAATATGTATCATACGTTTATTATAACGTAATAGTATATTATCAAACTCACGCGCTACCAAACAGATAAATTTTCCGTCAACCCCATTATTACCTTGTGCCTGGCCCCCATTACCTACCATTACAAACGCAAACCCACAGGTTACATTCCCAAACCTCATTTTCGACCCCAACGAAGACAAATTAAAGAAACACCCCAGAACAAATCCGCGGAATTAAAAAGCCAATCTAAGTTATCCCATACAATTACCAGCCACTTACCACGCCCCAGACATTTGGGCACGGCCAGAGAGGACCTGTTCTATTCTAGGCGAGTGACGAGTGTCAAGCGAGAAGCGGGTCGGTCAGAACGGGTTTTGAGCTTACAACCAGTACAGCAAATACTGTATTTAATTGAAAAACTACCTATCTTCGTTAACGTGTAAAAAAATGACGTTTTAACATCATTTTTCATAATGTCGCAGCAATCGTCCGCACATTACCCTAGCTCCGCTCAGTGCGCGAACATCGGGGGTTACAAAAGCGAATGCGCTCCTGGGAACAGGTCATTCTTGCACTCGAAGAATGCTTAGACCATAGTCTACCGCTCCCGGGACCTAGTAACAACCGCGATCCATTACGCGACGTGACCACTCAAGTACCCAAATGCTCGTGAACCTAACAAGCGGTCACGCAACCATGTCAATAGTGTTCGATATCACTTAACTTTACAAATCGCTTGCGACCGGCAGTCAATTCAATGTTAAAAGCGCTTCATAAAGTATGTGATGACATACATAAGAAATAAATGCATCGTTGTATTATACTTATATTCATATTGTATTATACTCATAATTCTATGAATTCGGCCGTGTGGCCAGATTGTGATCCATCCATTAAGGAAATAAAAGAACAGGTATCTTCATAAATCGCTGGCGTTGATAGTGCTAAATACAATGCAGAGCGCATAAAGATAGACAAAGAAAATGAGATTGTAGTCTGTCGGTTATACATACAAATTACATCGTCGCCTATCGTTTGCTCGTACACTGTGGTACAAGACGGTAATAAACAGGCGGCACGTAGGACTACTCCTTCGGGATCTTGAAGAAAGTGCACCTTGCATTTAGGGTGGCGGAATGACTTTTGTAAATGGAGTAGTCGGAATAAAGGTGGGTAACGCTGATGAACCGGCGAAGTGGACGTGAAAATATTTTCGTTATTATAACATTACAGCGCGGTTTATTTCGTTGCCAGGTTTCTTTTCTCAGTATCCAATAATTTTAACGTCATTATTTAATTTACATAATTCAAGAGAAATTTAAATTTTTTTTATCGATAAATAAAATATAATACATTTGCTAGCGCTGTACCCGTTGTTACGTATTTATTAACTTAGTTGTACCTTAAATAACTTATACTTTCGAACTTATTCGAGGCCTTTTTTATGCGTGAACTATTTGCAAGGCCTACAATGGTATGGGCTAATGTAATACTGTAATTTTAATTATACTTGAAAATTTCTACGTAATAATAAACGGGCTTATGATTTCTACGTAAGTAAAAATACCGTTGGCACACATGTCTATAAATTAATTTACATAGAATTGGACATTTTTAAACAATTCTATCTTTCTCTTAATTAGTATGAAGTTGTTTTGAAACCTAAAATGGTCAGTTAGAATAATTTGGTAAAACAAATTCTAACAGAGCGACATAAGAAAAGTAAAGTTTTATAAAGATGTTGTGGATTTCAGTGTGAATAGCCGGTCAATATAATATAGGTAAAGAAACGAAGTATATTATGTAACCTATTCTCTCCCGCTATGAAACTTTCGCCAAAAGACGTATAAACATTTGTTACCGGCGGTGAAATTACTAAAATTATGGCCAGAGTGCGATAAGAGCGACCAGAGTACCATTAAACAGCCGGCGGCGCCCTAGGGCTCCGATGCACGATGCATCGGCGCACGCGGCCGCATAAATTAACTTGTTGCAACGCACTCAGTTATGATGGTTTATTTAAGGTCAGCAAATGCGATAAATAAATCAAAATTCACCGCTTCGTTTTTGCTGTTACATCAATTGATATATACGTCGTCAGTGAGAATTTACTATGTCTTCAAAACAACAGAATTTTACGAAAAATGTCTTGAAATGTTGCTTTGCCGACGAAGCTATACCTGCCTAAAAAAATTAGCACAAAATTTGTGTACAGGTCGTACCGTAAACTGTTCAATAATGTTTCGGTTTTTAAATTAGTAACTGTAAAAGCCGGTTCAGCCTACGACACTATACACCGTACACTCAGTGTATGGTGTACGATATACATCGAATGTATGAACACGAGTTTCTGTAATTGGTAAATTTATTGTGACACAATATTTAGTGTCGGACCAACCGCTGTGTGAACACGTTGCGTTCAAGTGTGTAGCGTAGTTGACAAGTTTCCGTCACATTTGAGATTTTCATATACACTGCA
>DWQT01005419.1:0-10324 GCA_018244895.1 Myscelus amystis hages | reverse complement strand
AATAAATAAAAATAACACTTAAAATAAAGAAACTAAAACCTTTCTCTCATACTAAATGTATGGGAGTGTTTAACGTAAAATTTATGGATATTTTTAGTTTTATTTTTAAAAAGTTATTATTGTCATTTTACTCTTTAGGTAGATCAATATCAGTTTAAAGTTTTTTGAAATTCGTGATAGTTACGGAATAAACCCCTGTGCACACTTAACGATTACACCCGGTATATGTAGTTATGTAGGTATATCATCAGATAAAAATTTCTGTATTCCATAAACAGTGCTCTTCGGCTAAACAACAAGTCGTGATCTTTTTGTTACTAGGCAGAAGCTGTGGTTAATAATAGTTATAGCCCGGAACGCGAAACAGAAACGCGTTGAATGTTCTCTAAAGAACTAACAGAAAAAACACAAGAGAGGTGTCAGGGATAGAACGAAGATCCTTTTGATTAATTAACTTTTCGTCTGATTTTTTTCCGTTTAGCCTCCTTCGCAACGCGCGATAAGGAACTTTGTTCCAAAAATGTTCAACTAATAAATATACTATAGACATCGTTCGTAGCGCCAACGCGCTGGCATTTAGCAAATGATCCGTCATGTTACGCAACGCCGGACGGCCACTCTCGGGATGGGTGACCGCTATTAAAATTTCATACGCGTTACCGTGCATCGTACATTTATCATTGGGTAAGTTTTTTAGCGCTTTAAGCGTACCGACAAGTCGTGTTCAACTTACCAACTTCTGTATTTCTATGATGACGCGCTGCAGCAGCTATAATGTGCTCATTCTAAAAATAGGCCTTATTGTCACAAATTAACATCAACAATGAATATAAGCCGGTGGTGTTGGAGGGCATTACACAAGCGCAGCTTCTATTCCATAGGGTCAATGTAGTTTGCTCAGCCGGTAGATGTACGGTGTGTACATATCGTTTCTTTATGTACCTAACTATTTAAATTTCTGAATGAGGTTGAGGAATGTTAAACGGTATTGTTATTACACTTAGTCATGGTTACGTTTTATTTAAGAAAATTTAAACGTTCGTATAACTAATTTAAAGTGAAGTACAAAACATATTGCAAACGTGCTTAAAAGCATAAACTTTCCAGGACGCCAACAACACTCACTTTTAGGCCATAAATGTCGCCATTAATGAACGCCATATTTGATTATGACATTTTAAAATGTGATCGTTAAATTTTTATGTAGGCTGTTCGAGTCAGTTTTGTTAGTAACTGGTAACATTTATAACAATAGAATTTTCTTATACAAACATATAGAGATGTAAATTGGAAAAAGAAACCTATCGTCTCCGTAGAAGTTACATAGTCACATTTTGCTTATCATTTTAAAATTTATGTCGTGACATGACAACGTGTAAAATCGATTGATAACAGGGACTGTCTTGGTCGACGTTAATATTTATACCTTCATGGATATCACACAAAAGAGACTCCTTACAATATAAACGAATGGATATTTAGTATATTTTTAAATTGTAAATAATTGTCTCATTTGTTGAGTGAATACACGCACGAATGCAACACCACGAGACAATACTGAAATTGTAGTCTCAGGTTAAATGCTATGATTCAATTCTTTCGTCATTCGTTACATTGTATTTTACACACTTCTGTTTTTTTCTAGCCGTCTATATTTAATCGCAATAGTTCGCAGTACCTATGTCTATTTTAATATCACATCAGCCTCGACTTTTAAATACTTATCAGCGTTCTGGTAGGCGATAGAAAAATAAAATAACGTTAAAAGATTTAAGAGCTGGCGACAACCGAAATATTTCATTTCCTTGTATTAATTGACGACGGATTCAAGGTTGGCGACGGGATTAAGTCGGAAATTAATTAAAAATATTATGTACCAATCGCTTTGATAGCACTGTAATGAATGTAGTATACGTAATAGATATATGTATATAAATTGAATTCATCGAAATATCACTCAATCACCTTGAAGTACCGTTTGCTTGGCGGTCTCTAACTAGTTAAATAGTTATCATATCACTGAAATTATTTAAAATGTGGAACGGATGGTAAACTACGTGCGTACGCTTCAAACGTCACATCTCCATTCCGCATTAAGTATGTATGTATATCAACTATGATAATAGGTACAGTTATTCTCCTATATTTCTACCTGAATGAAGATGTACGTAACTAATTATTGATGTTAATATTGCAACTAATTCAAAATGTTATAAGCTCATCCTTAATACGAATTATTAATATTAATATCAATAAACTTAGGTAGGTTAGGTACTAATGGAACAAAATACGTACAACTTGACATTAATGTGGTCCCTTGGAATATGTAACGAAAGCAGACTTATTTCAAACACTTGTGAATTCAATTTCACAAGTGTTTGAAATAAGTCGATACACAGTTGGATACACAACATATTGCCAAACACAAAAATCAAAATAAGTTTGTTCATGAACATTGTTCAGGTACGATTTAATTGCTTCCCGAAACAGGAGGCTCACATGTAGCCCATGTTTTATGTTAGTTTTTATTTATTAGAGTAAGACAATTACTGTTAAATTAATGTAAGAAAAATGAACAAATATTTTACATTGTGGCTGTATTTTGTTGGTTATACTTATAATTGTCTTATTTGATAAACGTCTAAAATAATTATATCATCAATTAGTGTGGAAGTTGGGCAGATTTGGTTCTAAAAGCGTTTTGTTGCCCACGCGAAGTCCACTATCCATGTGTCCACAGTGTACGAAAATAGCCGTACACGTAAGTCGATAGCTATATAGCTCTGGATGGTACAGGCGTGAGGAATGGTGAAATAAAAACGAGAACGATGAACAAAAAATCTAGACCGACAAATTATCGCAAATTTCTTTATAAATGAGCTGCTTCTACAGTGACAATCATAAAACACGTTCAAACAGTAATTATGGCTATTGAATAGATTGTATTAATTGATGTTCTTGTATTCGGTAAATTAATTATTTATAATCATGACTGATAGTAATTAATTTGGTAATTATGACTGATATTATAAGTTGACCTAGCTTATTAATTTTGTTACTAAAAAAATTCGGAAACACTACGTAATTCTACAAATTTACTTTATATAAGTCAATGTGTTTAAATATTATTTCTCGTTCCAATCGTTAAGTAGGTAAAAAACTGTTAAAACGCGTACAATGAAAGTAGAGAATGTGTTGGTAGAATATGTATTAAAAATAATAAGTCGGTATTATTTACTTGCCTTTTAAGTATGTTTGGCATCATTGTATTTAACACACAGCACTTAAGCAAACATGTTGAGTATTATTTCAACACTAGTCTCACAAATGTATAAAATGTAGGCAGAACTGGCGGAGACTTTTCCATATTATCTTAAAAGAGGTGTTATCAATGACAGATCGGGGTTCTCTAAGTCTTATCACCTAATCTATGAACAACACGTCAATCACCCTGCGCTGCGACTATCTCGTGGCTTTTGATAAATACTCTTATTGCGGTGTCACTTGGAAATGTACAAAAAGTGGAGATAATTTGAGTTTACGCTAATGAATAAAATAATATAATAAATACTTAGTTAAACAGGCACAGGAATGTTCATATTGTGTTAACAGAAACATCAGTCATTTTCAAAAATAAATTCTATACGAACATTAGGTTATAACCTTCTTTACTTAAAGATAAATATAATAAGTAGGCAGGTAATTGAATTGGTTACAAAAAGTCAAGAGTAGGTACCACGTGATCACATATCCGAGTCAAGTTTTGTAAATTTTTAAACCACGTGATACAGATATTGTGAGGGCGAAGAGTTTTTATTGACACCCATTTAATGACGTCACGTAATATGTATTGCACATAACTATTTCACCTTGCCTTGTCGCCACATTTGACACTGCGCTCCGCTCGCAAACACACCTGATAGATATTGAAAACATTCATTCTCAAAACAAGTGCACCAAACAACGTTGCCTGATTCACTTTGATTATAACTTTAATATACCGGGAAAAAAACGTCAGTGAAATTTATACACAACACACGTAGAGAAAGAATTACCTAATTACTGAAGTAGGTACGGATGGATACCCACTGGGGCGTCCACATAATTAAAATGAAGATTAATGTAATATATGTATATGAAGTTCTAAAAAATACAATACAGATAAGTAATAAAAATCCGTAAATAGGAGTTTGAATCTAGAATTAAAATTAGACGTAAAAGGCATTTTTCAGCTCACCAATGGATCAACGGATAAAGTCAGTGTGCTAGGAGCTCTTTTGTCACATTTTGAAATATGTCACTCAAGATAGAAATACACTGTCTGATGAGTTAGATACATACTGAAGTAGATACGTAAATAAAAAGAGTTCGTTTTGCGTAATACCTATCCGCAGTGCAGCTCTGCGGAGAAAAGCGATAGTGCAAAGCAACGGAGCATTTCATAGCAGAATTACCTAATCCAACATTATTATCGCCGTTTACATAACAACTGTATTGGTCTTCCTAGTGGAGCTCGCTTATGGATTGTTGGCGGGCACGCCTTTAAATATTCTCATATGCAAGTTGGGTTATGATATACAATAGGTTTTATAAAGGTATTATATTGTTGCAGACATACCGTAATTGTAGCTGTTCCAATAAAGATCGCATTGACTTACAAGTCAATAATTATTATTACTCATTTACTACCCATAAATAACATTCCGCTTATACATTCTTATTTAATTATATACCTATAGGTATGTTTATAATCTGGCTGCTGACGTGTTTGTTTCGGTAAATAGATTGGGTCTACCTTACCCAAGAGAAGGTTTAGAAATATTACGTTTATTGGTATATAATTTATTACGCGTGTGTACCTTAAAATATAGTAACCCAATGAAAAATTTAAAGTGATAACACGTGTTTTCTCCATAAATGATTGTCTATTTATGGGCGCGTCTCAGTTTCCAATTTAAAGGGTCGACTACGAATATTATAGAAAATAGAAATCCATTGCAAGTCAACACAACGAATCTGAGATATACCCATATGTGTTAATAACTTTTATCATTAAAAACCAATTTACAGCTAGCCATGTATTTAAAAATAATTTATTTTGTTGCTTAACTACTTAATGGGGACGATGGTTTAAAAAGAGGGCACACTTTGTGCAAGAACTATATTTAAGAATGTCTGGATTATAAATTATAACTCAAAAACACTTTCGCTTCGAGCTCTTGCGTTACCTCGACGTACATTTAAATAATGAATCTGATATTCGATATTGATTGACAGAGTTAAAAAAAGTATTGTATTCTATATATTGATATTTATTGCATCCAAGGTAATACAAAAAACCGAAATGCATGTTGGTAGGTATAACTTAGCACCGTTTGTAACAGCGCACATAGAAAATAAACGGTAGATTGTGCAAATTTGCATCCGGTGTTTGATACCGGTAATGATGGATTAGGCGCGTTTGAATGGGAAAATTCAGAATTTTCAAAGTCAAACCATCTTGTAAGTCGACAAACATCCCGGATATATTCAAGTGGGGTTTTAAATGGAAATCCTTGCATTACTTATGTCCGACATTATTAACGCGTTATCTGTAAAAGTTTTTATAACGATTTATTCGCGCTAACCTTATACATATATGGATCAGTGATATTATGAGAAGCATTATGTAAATGAAAACAGTCAGATTTGCGAAACCGTGGCCGTAATAAAGCGTTAGACAATTGATGCTATTACCGGACAGGTGTCGGCACGCAACGTGCCGCTCTCGGCGCTCGGTTCGCGCGGTACCGCGTGTCACGAACGTTTAACTGATACTCAATAACAATACTGCAAGCGACAATGACAGCCAGCGACAATGAAAACAGATTGCATTAGAACTGAAAATGATTTGACCACATTATGTTTGAGGTACTTAAATTACGTTACGCTAAAGTGTATTTTTTGTCCATTTCAAGACTATAAAATAGACTTACGTAAATTATAATGTTTCCGTTTAACATTATTGGACGAATAAAAAATTTCATTTGACCTTTGATCGATGATTAAGCTGAACTTAGTTAGCACAGTAAAATATGTAACAAAAAATGTGAATGGAATCAACTTGTATTTTTATTGCTCGGTCAAAACTTATAACATAATGCGAAACAATGCAGGAAGCAAGTCATAAATATTGAACAATTTAAAATAAAGGCGGTAGCTGTTTAAAATTGTGTTAGTATCATTCAGTATGATATACCGGCTCATGTTAATAATGGTACGGAAAGGGCTAATTACAGTTATCATAAAGACCATAAGCCGTGTTGGTGAAATGTGGATGACCGAGCTGATGCTTGGTTCATTTAATTTGCGGACCAACGCGAAATGAGCAAAGCGACGCTTGCGTCACACTCATCACATATCGCCCTATTCACACACCTGTCATTCAACGTGAAGCAATTATCGTCTACATACTGCACTGTTTTGTCAAGTACATTTCGCTAGTCTTTGTAATGGTTTTTTTGTAATTTGAAAGCATAACTTGATAATTATAAATGTTGTACCCACTATAAACTGCTCATTTTAATACTCTATTTACTTAAACATGAACACAATTATATGCCCATATCATGTGTTTATTAATAAAACTGAAAATGATGTTAGGACCATAAAAAGACTCAGAAAGCTAACATTTGTCCAGTAGTTAACTGTAGATACCCACATTGGCATTAAATTTATCATAGTCAAAACGTCTTCTTATTTGTTGAAATAGAATCACTCTCGTTCAATTGTTTTTATATTGAAAAGGAAACTACTTGAAACGTGACGAAATCCTATGATTGTGGAATTCAAGTCATGTCAACAAAACAAAATTATTCACGTAGGAATTGGATGCAAACAAAATAAATATAAATAACACTTACCGAAATTGCGTATGGTGCTACAGATAGTCCGTAAATAAACACATTCGGTAAATCCACTCACAACTGTTCAGTAGATGAGATAAACTAGGTATATTTCACTTGGTTTTCTCGGAGGGAAAACTAATGAATTAACGTATGGTACGTGACCGTGCGAACACGAACGAGCGTTACACACGTACTACAAGCGCCGGAGCCGAGGTGCAACTGACTAATGTCACCGAGTGAGCGTTTTGTCTCCCCGTTGGTCCCTCGTGCCGGCGCGCGCCAAGCTGCGCCGACGCCGACGCAGGGGACCTGACCGATTTGCTTAGCCTGCCAAGAGATGCCACCAATGTTTAGTTATTCTTTTCATTATTATAATATTATTAAGAGATTCAATTCAACCCCGGCTAATCTTATTTATGTTACCGTGACCAATATTGAAGTTATTGGACCTACTTGTCTAATAAATATATTTTATAACCCACATAACTTCTGTCATTTTACGTCACAAGTTTGACTTATAATATTTTATTATCACTTGAGATTTTTAATTGAGTTATGAATCAACAAACCCCTGTAAACGATTCCTCAAAATCTAAGCATAGAAAGAAACCAAAATCCATAAATACGATTTGTGAAAGTTCGGAAAGTAGTTCACACACGCAATTCTTAAGAAGACCTAAATATGAAAGCGACTTCGAGAGGATCTCGAGGAATCAGTACTTCGGTATGTCGGAGTCTATGTCTGGTTCATCGGAATCGTTCCGCTGTGTCCACGGCTCTCAAGGAAAAATATACACAGAGAAAGGGAGATTGAAAAGGAATCTGCTCAAGGAGTTAGACCCCAAACCGATCGGTACGTAATTTATTTTAAAATTTACTGGACATGTACCCGAATGATAATGAAATTCTTACTCTTTGTAAGATTCATTCTGAGCTGATTCTGACAAATTTCACGTATAATATTTTTATATTCTTTATTATTTTATTTAACTTGTGTTAGGATAAATTGGATATAAAATTGGATATAATACCGTTACCGTTTCATGAGAGTCAATGTTTATTTATTAATATTTATATTTCATATTCACTTTAGCCTTTGCTGAATATAAATGCGTTTATGTGCTTTTCGAACTAAATTTGGATTGATAATGATATCGCTTTCCTCATGATTTTTTTTAAACCTAAAAAGAAAATGTAGAAAAGAGAATAACGATAAACATCTCAAGATAATTTCTTTCAAAAAGCGTTAGCGGTAAAGTTGGTCGCTCTGTCCCGATATTATAATGGCAATACGCTCTAAAATTTCACTTCATCACAGTACTTTCATGCCTTATTAATAACGTCTGTTTAAGGACTCGCAATAAAAGAAAGTGCTTGTATCTTCAACATTGATAAAGCCGTCGTCCTTCTATCGCTGTTCAAATAAAACTTTCCATCACCCACATACCCTTTAATTCTATCGTCATATTTTTAATATGATTTCTCCTTCTCGTGTGCTACTATCTTGACCTGCAAACAGCGCCATTGTCCGTCGCCCGTAATAGTTTCGATCGATTTAGTGTCCATGAAATGTACCTACGTCGAGCAATTTGTTGTCATTAAATCGCAATAATGTTAGTAGTGTTATTATTATCATAGAAAACGATGAATGGTAGCTTATTTACGGTTATGGTCTTAATTTATACTGACAATTGTTATATAAATTGTCGAGTTTTGTTTTCTAGGGTATCTGATTATAAAACTCCAGTCAGTATTATTTATAGTATTTAATTTCAAACAAAACACAATATTGATATATCATGCTGAAATATTGATATGTCAATTAGCCAAGGATGCATCCTACTAATATTATATATATATACCTTCTTTTTGTGTGTTTTTTTTTCAAAAGTGTAAGCTATTATGTACTGGATTTTCATGATATCAAAGTCGTAAGCAATTGGTTCCGGATGTTATTAAATAATAATCTTTAGTTGCATCAAAAAGGTTGTTCCAATCTACGTGAATAGGTACGTACATTCTTAATCTCATTATCTTCTGCGACCAAGTATGATATTATGTGTATACAAGATATGTATTATGTGTGTGCAATGTAGACAAAAGAATTTGTTTTAGAGCGAAAATGGACCGAAACTTGTGCTCCGATGTACGGGTGGGAGCTGACGAACACCATAGCGTTCCTCGTGACAGACCCGGTCGGAAGCCAGCAGGTGGACCGGCTCGACGCCCATATCCGAGATTTGATGAAAATTGCTGACAGGGGATATGTATCCTTTAATAACAACCATTTTTTTTTTCACTCTTTAATCGTCCACTGCTGGACCGGGTCTCCTCTCTTAGTGAGAGGGATTTAGGGCATAGTGGCATAGGCATATAACAACAATATACGTACTGGAAATTTATTTATTTTTGTTTATTTTAATTTTATTTTAAATTTATTTATTTAAATTTGACGATTGACTGTTTCTTGTTTATCAGAGAGAGACTACTCGTTATTGTAACTCACGTAAATACCGATTCAACTGAATTGGCTTGGTGCATCAGTGAGTCCTTAAACATTTACCAGCAAGCCGGAAAGGGTTGCAGGGAAAATAATTATTTTTAATTTTGCAGCGATAGAGATGTCTACCACTCGGTGCTTTCTGCCTACCACGTTCGAAATCTGGCGTGATGATATACCTATTAACAGTTAATAATGAAATGTTTGTGATATGTGCTAGACACCTATTCTGATTAATAAATAAACTGAATTCTTCATACTAACCTAGTAACCACGATCGTCCTGATTGAACCATTTTCTTAACGGCTTATTAGAGAGTTGACATATTGGACAACCTATGTACCATCATAGAATTCCTCGTGGAGTCATTCAGAAAGAAACCGAAGTTGCGAGACTGTCTCGTGCTTCTGCTTCAAAATATGAAGAAACCAATTCTGTTGACAGCTGCTTCGGATGTGATCACACGTTTCGGAGAATTACAAAATTATATTGGATTTATGGGTAAGTTTTTTTAATTATATAGGATATTGAATATGACTGAATAAAATGTTTAGTCTGTACCTATACATCGTGTGAATAACATTTATGGCATTTATAACACCAACGTACGTACGAATTGTCAAAAAGCGTAGCGCGAGATAAACCGAAAAGTTACATAATGTCATATAAAGCGACCCTTTAATGGTGATTAAGAAGAAAATATATTCAGGACTCTGATGCATTACCCTAGACTTGTTTCGGATTACAAAAAAAGCGCTAGCTGTGTAAGTATGGACTCCATGGTTCTTTGCTGTTTTCTATGAGGATGATGTACGCAATGCGTCGATTTAAAGAGAACGCTGTCATCCGCCGGGGGCGAGGTTTATACCCTGTCCACGATAGCTTGGTATTTTTGACACATGTCAATTATTCTGATCGACATAACTTTGCAATGACG
>DWQT01005418.1:0-10324 GCA_018244895.1 Myscelus amystis hages | reverse complement strand
TAAGTGTAAATAGCACAGACATTAATGTCTGACATTTATGTCAGAATTTGTGTCGTAGTCTGAACGTACCATTAGATCAACATTATTACTCCTAGATTTTCCCAGTAACCCAAAGGTAACGCAGAATTCAGAAATCTGGATTGTTCGGCTACAAATAGATTGCTTTTTTCCATATTTTTTGCGCAGTGTTCATGTTACTTTTCGTTTGTATGAAAAAGTTACATTTAATTAATTACATTCTTGGTATCAACGTTAGCGGAATCCAGCCGAACCTCTTTGTGCGCTGTCAATAGAAATACACCGCTGAGATCGAGAGAGAGATCTTGCTGCTAAATTTATTAGCACAATAGAACATACTCGACGACAATGTATATGGACTTTTCTTATAAATCTTCAAAAATTATAAATGTTATCTGTACCTTTTTTCTCTTTTTACCTTTTTTTTGATTTGGATAGAATAAATGTTTTCTTTTTTTCTTGTTTCAGTACAATACATAAATGTACGATGTACGATGACTTAAACATGACCTTTATTAAGTGTATGTAGGTACATACATATATACCTTGTAATGAATAAAACAATTGCAATTTGAATTAAAATTGTCTTGAGAAATATGCATACAAATTCACAATTTATAAGTACCTTTATCAACTGTATATTGTAGTGCAATATTTATGCTGTATAATAATAATTACCTCCCCTAACATCTGTAATAGGATAGGCAGAAAGCACCGAGTGTGTAATATATAAATGCTTAGTTACATACGCGCCCGGCGCAATGTCTCCTGAGACTATATGAAGTCCAGAACGCGAAATACACTCAAATTGAATTTCAAACCCAAAGCACGTAAACCGAGCACAGAAGACTATCAGCTGAGTGGATCACATCTGTGTTGCTACTAAAACATCAAGTTAACTCAATATGCCTTTTCACTTTACAACTTAAACTTTTCCTCAATACATTACGTCACCTCAGTATTGGTGGACACGGCAGCATCGCCTGCACACTCACGCCACGATCTACCGAACGTAATGTTCGCAAACGCTCGGTGTTAAACATTAATTTACGTTATAACACTATTACATCATACTGTACATATGGAGTGGAGTTGAGTCAATTATGAATTTGTGAAATAATTTGGTCATAAATATTTATAGTTGGTCATAAATGAATAAAGAAGAATGATTGAGGTATTTGCCATAAAGGTAGCGGAATTTTTAATAAAATACAATAAAATACAAATATTCTTTATTTGTACACCATACATTACACAGACAGAAAGTCATGCTTATATTAAGATATTGGCCTTCACCGTTATAGAGTGAAAATCGATTGTTAAAATGTACAGAATTTTAAATGTTATTCGTGTAATGAAATGCTTTGTTGACTTAGAAATGCCTGCATTCTTACTGATGGTTTTATTTGACTGCGTAGATATACGAGTAGCTATACTCGTGTTCGTGGATTTCTAACGGAGATAATCCACATCTCGACCGCTACGTAATTACGCGGGCTTACGAACTGTGATAAAATTTTGATTTACTTCACCAAGATTTCTTTGAGATTTAAAAACGTTTTTAACTTTTCGAATGTTTATACACGATTTTAACAATTTGATACAATTTTTCCTGTACCGGCAAAGTATGCCAGTAACTTAAACGAAACATTGTACAAATTTACTGCTTATCCCTAAGATATTTCCAGTAATTCCTGTTTTCTTTCTGAATATCTTCTTTATATCTCTAAATCTGTAGCATAGCACGTTAAGCTATTGGTACAAAAAAATAATATTAGGCAACTAATATTAATCCTGGTCACATTGAGAGTTGCTTAAAATGTTAAGGCTGACTAATTAGTCAATATTAAACAATACTAAAGCAAGGTAGAGCATCAACGGCTTGTTACAATATAAGACTCTTACAATTAGTTGTTAATATTAATATTTAACTTGCGCGTGAGTGTAGTTCGCCATTAACTCATAAATTCACCATGTAATATAATTAATATACAACGATATTATCAATGCTAATTCGATTCATTATTTAAAGTTTTCTTTATTTATTTACCTAATTATAAAGATAATTATATTGCAAATGAGAATTCAACATTGTACAATAGTAGGTACACAAGAGTGAATATTTATGCTATAACATATAATGTAACAATTACATAAAAATAACAATATAGTTAAAATAGCGAGGGCTTTTTGTAGGCTGCAGAGGTGGCTCTGGGGCGGGTTTAAGCTCCTCACCAGAAAGGATCGCAGTCAAAAGCTAGCATGCGAGTACTGGCTTAATGAGTTTCAAATCTTATTTGCCTAATAAGATGTGGCGATATTTTTTCAAACTGTCACAGCCTCATCGTTCATCGATCATAGTTCGTCAAAATGGTCAAATACAAGTATTACAGGGGCCATTACACCCATTATTACTAATCCGAATTAATTTTGATTGCTAATTCTTAAATTTCTAATCATCTTCATTTTCTTTCACCGTTTGTTTATCTCAAAATACTCGTAATAACTTCTAAAATATTGTTACATGTTTTCGAAGTATCGACAGCAAACTTAACTTTTAATTCAATTTTGAGACAGTGAAAGACATTGTCTACAAGAGCCTTTCTGTCGCCGGCAATAAACTAATTGTTTTATGTTTTCCGTGTCTCGTTCTAACGCATGGAAAGCCAAGAAACTTTGTATGATCGTATACTTTTCATGAGTTATTCTTACATTCAATGGTAAAATGACTAATTTTTGAAACAAACGACTCGTTGCTTTAGCAAATGGTATATTAATATAATACATAGAGGATAAGCAGTTTAGCAAATTTTTATACTCAGCTTTCTAATTAAAAGCTCATTTTAGTCCTTTCAATCTGTGTAATTCTAAATAGGCTAATAATAATAAAATAAATATTGAGTGTAAATTCTTAATAACAATGCACAATTTACAAGTTCAAATTATCTTACTGGTAATTCCGGAATACTGTTAAAATTTAATAGAATAAAATGATCTAACATGTTGTTTACTAAAATAATTACGTAATAGAAAACCATGAGACCAAATATTAGGAAATTAGAAAATGTTAAAAATGAATAAAAATATTACACAACATAACATATAAAGTAAAAATATAAACGTGTTTGCGTACCAACATTTTGGAAATAAAGATGGTACACACGTTCATTAGACTGGGCACTCCATAGTAACTATACGAGTTGTCTTAATACGGAAATGTCAGGGGTCTTAGCGATTTATTGGCAAATAATCCCATTATATCGTGTCTTTCCCACACCCCATAAACGTAGTACACTAGGAAAAGACGTATTGCGGGTACACGGAACAAATTGCAACAATTTTGTATTAGTAATAATACCCAACATCATCTCTGATATCTAAGTGCACCGAACTCGGAAAGTAAGAGTGAGTTACACAAAAACCATTTCAAAAACATATAAGGAAGAGATAGTGGATCCGTCCAGATAATCCCATCACGACTGAGTCTTTAATGACCTGTAATGCCCCGACCAACTGGACACAAATTGGACGTTTCATAAAAACTAATCTACGATTCGATAAGTTATCTACTTATGCAACGGTGTATCTCCTAAGGGATTTAATGAGAATTTATGGCGATCTCATTTACATAGCCGGCATCTTGGTTTAGTGGTTGGAGATTGAAATCGGAGGTCGTGCGTTCGATTCCAGCCGGAGACAAATATGTAGTTGTGTTATGACCATCTTTTTTTGACTGGGTCTAATAAAAATATCTATATAAGTGTTATATGGTATGGGCTTGCACCAGTGGTTCGGCTACCATAACGCAAGCATTTAACTGGCAATTTTGGCATCAGATAGCCATGGTTGGTTATCCCAACTATGATTACGAAACCGCGAAGTGTATAGCATATGTTCTGTATATGTTATTCACAAATCAATTAGCCAAGGTGAGGTTGACATGTCAATAATTATTGACCATAAGTGTGAAAGTGTTCAATCGCGAGATCCACATTGTTTTCACCGAAGATGACTCCGGACGGGTGTCATTAAAATCATAATTCTCGTGTGGCCGAAGGCCGAATCTTAGGAAGAGTCAGGGAGAGAGGTGTCGACCGCGCGCCGGTATAAAAGCGCCCGGCCGGAGGTACAGAGCATCATACAACCACGAGACCTCCGCAAGACAACATGAAAGCGTTCTTGGTAGGTATCCGTGTTCAGTGAAAGTGCTCTGTGAACCGTGTGACCCGTGCCTCGGCCGGGAGTCGTGCTTCCTCATGGGATTGTGAGTCAGTGCGGAGCCCCACTGCGCTACGAGCCGCCGAACTCTAGTCTGTTCAGTTGTAAACAACATTTCGTGCCGTAAAACGGGTGTCCTTTATTCCGATTTTCCCCGGGATTTTATTATTTCTTTTATTAGCTTCGGACTTTTTTTCATCGTAACAAATTGACATTTGTTATTAACATAGACAAGCATCGCTTTAGTCCTGAATAATTACGGTACAAAGTTCATTTAACAGAAAATTTTAGAAGTTTTTCAACTGAACACCAATAACGGCGCGGAAGCGGCGCGGGGGTTGCGAGCTTGCAATAATTAGTGATTGTATGTTAATGAGCGTTTGTTCTCTAGGTTTTAGCTGCTGTGGCGGCTCTCGGCTCCGCGAGACCCGAAGCGGGATACAGCTACAATGCGCCCGGCGGAGGCCACGGGGGGCTCGGAGGCCTGGGCGGCGGGCACGGGGGCGGCTTCTCGTCCGGCGGCGGGCACGGCGGCTTCTCGTCCGGCGGCCTGAGCTCCAGCAGCTTCGGCCTCGGCGGCGGCAGCCTCGGCGGGGGCTTCTCGTCCGGCGGCGGCGGCTTCTCGTCCGGCGGCGGCTTCTCCTCCGGCGGCGGGTTCGGCGGCGGCGCCGGCGGCGGCTTTGGCGGCGGCGCCGGCGGCGGCTTCGGCGGCGGATTCGGAGGCGGCGCCATCGTCCAGAAGCACATCTACGTGCACGTCCCGCCCCCGGAGCCCGAAGAGCAGCGCCCCCAGGTGATCAGCGGCGGAGCCATCCCCCAGAAGCACTACAAGATCATCTTCATTAAGGCCCCGGCGCCGCCCGCGCCCGTCGCGCCCATCATCCCCGCGCAGGCCCAAAACGAGGAGAAGACCCTCGTGTACGTGCTGGTCAAGAAGCCCGACGAGCAGCCCGACATCACCATCCCCACCGCCGCGCCCACCCAGCCCTCGAAACCAGAAGTTTACTTCATCAAGTACAAGACCCAGAAGGAAGGCGGCGGCATCGGCGGCGGTATCGGAGGAGGTGCTATCGGCGGTGGAATTGGCGGCGGTTTGTCTGGCGGTAGCATTGGCGGCGGTCTCTCCGGCGGCAGCATCGGCGGCGGTATCGGCGGCGGCAGCCTCGGCGGCATCATCGGCGGCGGACACGGCATCTCCGGAGGTAGCATTGGCGGCGGCAGCATCGGCGGCGGCGGCATCGGCGGCGGCCACGGCTCGTCCGGCGTCAGCACCTCGTACGGCCCGCCCGGCCAGTCCGGCCCCTACTAGACCGCACGGAGCGTGCTAACTTGTGATACCTGTTTCGCCGGCGACGAACTTAATTTTAAGTAGAGAAAAAAATTACGGTGCCTAAATGTATTTATGTAAATAGTAATTTTAATGTGTAATTTTAGTTGTATTATAAATTCTTTTGCATAAAAAAACTCCGATAAACTAACACGACGCTTATTATTTCCCACGCTCGATGTACCCGCGCCCATAATCTCGGATGCATTACATTCACTTCGCTCGACATCACAAACAATACTCACTTCGAGAAAGAAAGATACGATCATTTTGAATTTCGAACACACGTAAGACGAACAAAGAGAGAGAGCACACATTTCGTAACTGGACGTTCGGAAACGTCAAGGTCTTTTATCGTATCGTCACGTCCATTAACAAGTTAAAGAAACAGGTGTCTAGATTTGGTAGAAAGTCGTGTTTTCACCGTATCGTGGGCGACGGTGACGCAACGCGCCTGCGTGACCCCGGTTGCATAATTCGGAAAGAAGCACCATCTTGCCACACATGTATAGTAAAAAAAGTAAGAGTTTCGCTAATATTTATTACGTAAACAACACCTACTCTCTTCAAACAAACCGTTGCGTTAACTATGACATTTGGGAGTTTCCATTTTAGCGTGAAATGTTTTTGCATTGCGCTAAATGATAGTAATGAGATGAACTAATGTGGAATGTAAAGTTGAAACACGAATGGTGTAACTCAACTAGTGGTCAAATCTAAGCAGGGTTCGATTGGGCCATAGTATTACTGTAAAAGGAGTATTGGCATCGTTATTTTCGCGTTTGAAGGATGTGGACCGACATGTTAATTGCGTGTCACTTTTTAATTCGTAGCGGTAAAATATCTGTGGCGTACCTACTTGAAATAAATGAATATGCTGTTAATTTTAGTTTTTTACAATGGAATCGTTATTATGTAAATTCATAATTGCATTAACAAATTTTATGATTAAATAAACAATAATTTACATTTAGTTGAAGAATAAAAATTTATAAATTATTTTGCAACTTCTGCAGCGGCAATAAAATGTCTCGTCGAAGTGAAATCGGCGATCGTTGTATGGAAAACGTGAACTGTGACGTCACAGCTCACATCGAACTTTAACGGTGGTGATCAATAAGTTACGGTTGTTGCGTAAGTCCATGCGATCGAGATGAAGGAGAGTTCAAGTTGCATAACATCAAAAGTGATCTCAAACAAAGTACTCAAAAGCTCGGACGTTGAACTTCAAATGTGTGTTGTAAGTACTCGCAATTATGTAGCGACTCGTAATTAACTTATCAGTCATTCTAATCGGCGTGCGTCTCAATATTAAATTATGCATTGGAAAGAACATGTTGCTTCTTCGCTTGTTATATTTTGTATGCTATTTCTGACGTTATACGTAAAATCTTACAATATTTAAACTACACAATTAATGCAATAACACATTAATTTCTGTTCAACATTCTCCGTATTGATGTTGCGGTAAAAATGTTAATCAAATACACAGAACTCTTAAACAATTCAATGGAGTATAAATTAAAAGAAAAAACAAATTATTAGCAATATCATTATTATTAATACTATACCACATTGTACAAGATTTTGTTATCCATATACTTAAACGAAAATTAATTTTCATTTCCTGCTGAGAACTGTCGAAGTCTTTTACTTTCCTATTACAAAGGTCGAACATATGATGCTTTGTCATTAGTATTGAAAAATGAATCAAAAAATAATTGCCGTAAACCACAGATTGGCTAACATCTGTTAGATGGATAGGCTTGGGCATTGTTATATAAGTATGACTGGACAAGTAGGGCAAATCATAAGTGAATCATTGCGCGGTCAGCATTATTTATAAAATGATTTTCGAATTGTGTAAATGATTAAGTAAGTAAAGAAATGTAAAGAGGGTTTTTAAATAAAAGTGCGTTTAGAACTTACATTTCTATTTTTTTTATTGGCTGTATGCCGCGAGGTATCTCTGGCACTAAAAAGGCGCGAACCATAGATTCTATACCGTAAATTATTTAATCTGCATCTGTGACAATAATAAATTATGATCGTGTAGATATTTTTTCTAGTTTTGATTCATTTTGATTGATATGAACATGACTAACAAAATCATTGCCGTTTCTTAAATGAAGCTCTATTAAAATATAAACTCATTAATTGTAAGTGACTTCATCGTGTCCCATACCGTATATAAGCCTAAACATACAACTAACTCTTCATTTCAATGACTGGTCACTAATAAAAACTAATTCATTAAATTCTAACAAGATTCCACAGCTAAATAACAGTAAAGCGATATGCTAAATTAGCTGTTTTTTCTTCCATCCGGTTCAATTCTCCAAACAAAACAGAAGAATAATGGTCCTAATCTATTTCGTATTATGAATCACAAAGCGCTGAAAGCGCTCGCGCGGTATATCGCACGTGGGCGTGATATCGGCCAGAGAACTTGCCCAACAATGACTGGTCAGGAGTTACTCTTATTATGAATATTTATGGCGCGCTCCGTTCCGCGATCATTTCGCAATATCCGTAAGGAACATGTTTTGCAAACTCTGGCTGTGTTCTTATGTAATAGAGACAATACCGGTGTAATGTGATTGCGATTACCACGTGTCTCATTGACAGCGAATAAAAGGCGGCGGTTTAAACTACCATTACTTTCTTCTTGGATCTCCAGTCACAAAATATGCATATAAATTTAAATTTAACTTCACTAAATTATCATTCATCACTTAAAACATACAAAAGATTCGGTTTATTTATATGCTGTTTTTGCCAGTGATATCAATAATTAAGAATTGTGTTGCTGAATGGCTTTTTCAGTTATATCTAGTAATTATTAAAGAGGTGACTGGCAATAACTATTAATTAGTAGTTATATATCACACAATCGCTCAATGAAATTACAATGTCTGGTAACTCATCTGGCCTTCAATTCAGCGCCCTTGGCGTTGTTCTCTATTTAATTGTAACTATGATTATAATCAACAACCAATTATTTAATTAACTTCTTTCTAATATTACAAACTCGAAAGCTTTTTTTTTCATCGTTTACTACCCTTTCATCTCGCAGATAACCAACGATTCGGCGTATTTTTCGAATAAAGTTGCTTTAAGTCCTTGTTCAGGCTACTGGCTACTGCTTTGATGTTAAATAAAATACTATGAAAACACAAAAATTTTAAATATTCAAAAGAGTGCCCTTGTACAACTGTTCAATGTCCATAATTCTTTGTCATTTCTGTGTGTACATAAATAAAATAAATAAAGAAGAACGTAAAAAGTCATCGGGTTTTTTTATTATTTAAAATATTAACATCTCATCACGATCACCATCCTACGTTTATCATACCACGGGTAGCATCGGTTTGTTCATAGTCTGAAAAAGAAAATAAATACTTATCTTTTACCCGTTACCGCTCCCGAAGGCACGTATTCATACACTTCAATAAAGTAGACAAAACGATTTGCGAAATTTCTGGTACAGACAGTGAGGAGGAACTACCGTCACGTCCATTTTTCCTGACAGACGTAACCACTTATTCGAAACAAGAGTGAACAAGTAGCAAGTACCTTCTAGACAAGCGTACTACATCTTAGATGCCTCACTTACGATCAGATGAGTTCGTAGTCAAATGCAAGTGTAAAAATAAATAAAAAAAAATAATGCCACATAAAAATAAATAAAAACCATAAAAATAAATAAAAACCATAAAAATAAACAAAATAATAAAAAAAAAACAAAAATAAATAAAAACTGTAAAAATAAATAAAATAATAAAAATAAACAAATAAAAACAATTTTCAGTTTCAAAATTCATATCAAAAGTACAACCGCAGTTGTTCAAGCTGAATCCCAAGACACGTGGTTTTTGGTTTTTAGAAATAAAACATCTAAAGATTTTAATACCATTTTAATGACTCTGAAAACACATGACATAACATTATAAAATATTACTTTTACATATTTGAATACAGAACTCATAAACAGCCAGTATTCTTTCTAAACAGCACCTAATCATTAAAGACAAAATTATAACCGTGCAAGCCTCTTTCCATACAAAGCACCACGAACTCCTCACTTTCCATCTTTGCATTATAAATGCTATATCACGTTTAATAATTATAGCATGTCAAATCGCTTAACGTGAAACGACATAAACTGATCTTCGGGTGTTATTACATTGTATGGAGATCGTAAAAACGACTCTTGGTCAATCATGTACCATAAATATAATTTTATGCGGCGAGCACATTATCCATGCCTCAATAAGGGACACTCGTTGAATGGGCTTTCGATGAAATGTGCCTTTTCGTATTATACAACACTTATTTAACTTTTATAGATGTTCATACTATATAGCATATATAGTGCTTACGGTATATAGTATAGCGTATACTATAAATGCTGATAGCGCAATTAATAATGAAGTCGAATGGGTCGTTAGTCCAATGGTTAGATTGTTTGCTGATTTGAGGGTCGTGGGTTTGATTACCATCCAAGACAAATGTCACTTCAAATATAATTACAGTCTCTTATTGATAATGATAGAAATAATAAAAAAAATGTCAGAACCGTTGCAATTAGAATTCCCGAGTCTCTGCCTACACCTATTGTAAGTAGGCTTGACTGTATCGTATACTACTTTATACTAATAGTTATCCGGTAATGATAGCACGTGTCCTAAGGTATTATTACTATAGTTATGTAACAAGAAAGTCAAGACACTTTAGCCAGTTGACTATCTGATATACTCC
>DWQT01005417.1:0-10325 GCA_018244895.1 Myscelus amystis hages | reverse complement strand
ATCATACAAATGTTTGTCCTGGGTGGGAATCGAACCCACCACCTCTGGTTTTGCAGTCAGGCTCTCTAGCCGCTCGACCACGAGGCCAGTCAAATGTATGGTCGCAGCGTAACGCACTCGGCCCGTGTACAATGTGGTACGCGTGTGTGTGTGTGTGTGTGTGCGTGTGTGTAGTAGACAAGAGAAGTGCGGCCTCACGTCTGTGTGGGCGTGCGGCGGCGCGGGCAGGCTGGGCACGGTGGGCGCGGCGGCGGCCAGCGGGGGCCGCGCGGGCGCGGGCACGCGGGGGCACGCCACCATCGACCCGCTGCGGCTGCTCTGGTTTGTGTTCGTAGCGCCACCTGCCGCAACACATTACAATGTTATTAATTAAATACACTTTTCAACATCGGTGTAATTTGTTACAGAGTATTTATAGTATTGAGACGTGCCGAATTAATATTCTTTTAATGGATGTCTGCCTGTTTATATCAAGACATGTTTTTTTAAACTGTCTAAATATCCACATTTAAACCTAGGCTGGATTCTTGGTCTAATGGTTTGAGCAGTTTGCTAATCCGGAAATCCTAGGTTCGATTATTATCCAAACGTTTGTATAATGAGGCGTATTCGCTTACCTATTAGCGATCCAAGCATCTTGGTGACCGAGAACTTGCGCGTTCTGTGCGGCGTGCGCACCTCGGCGAGCAGGCGGTCGACACACCGGTAGAGGTCGCCCGAGTTGTCCGCCACGCTCGCTTCGCTGAATGAGGCGCCATGTGCCGCGCTCACTGCCTGACCCTCCTTTGTCGGCACCTGTAAAACAATGCAAAAATGCAAGGTTACACAATTGTTTGCTTCAAATCAATATCCACTTACTAAATAACAGATAATACAATTCCAGAAGTTTTAATGTAAAATTCAAAGTGGATGTGCTTTGAACATAACTATAGCCTAATATCAAGATGATAGTAGATCAGTCAAGATTACATCGCTTATACGTGTTGAACTTTGAAATTACAAAAAATTAAATCTTATGCTAACATCGGGTAAGATTTTTAATCAACAGTGGGTATTAATAGGACACAGTTACGTGGTAAAAAGTAATATTCAATGTTGATGTAGATTGTAAAGGAGCTGAAAAGCATTGTGCACTGAAAGGCGACTCTTCAATTCAAAAGAGTCATTCACGTCCGCCTCGCATGTGAGTCTCAATAGACACTATAGTTCGCTACTTGCTGCCTTCAGCATTGTCTTTAAGATGGCAAGGGAACTTTCCTACTCTCTTATATGAAGATAGCTATGTGCACTGTCTATGTAGAACGAAATATCAATGTACCCCAATGTGACATTGTTGAATTCGATCCGCGCTGGCAATAAGGTGAATCGATACATCAAACAGTAAACGTTGCAGCGAACAGGTTTACTGGGCATTTTGCATCATAAGAAACGAAATTCCTTTTATCTTTATCACACTACAATTAGCGTTCGTTTGTGTATGTGGCTCCCACGCGATATATTAATGCAGAACATTCTGCTATTGAGATACGAAGGACGCATAATCTCTAAACATTTCAGACACGTTTATTTGAACAGCAACGGTCCAGTATAGCGCGTCCCTGTAATATAAGTACACACCTACATAGAGTACGCAAAGAATGCGTAATCAAATAGAACAAATGGATCTCGAACGAAGTACAGACCGATGATAATAAGCAAAGCTGTAATGCATTCAGAAGAAGATAAATAACGGATGAAAGGAAAACTAGTCCTATATTCTTCTAAGGAACAATAAACTGTGCTGTCAAATGAATATCATTAAAAGCTTCAGCGTTTCTGACGTTCCCCATTTGTCGAGTACAATTTTAGTCATGCCACGATGATTTTCATGACACGTATACAGATATTGGTGGGTTATTTTCGTAATGTAAAAGAGACGTGAATGCACAGAGATGCCACTGACCTGTCTGAGATGGTCCAGGTCGGTCTTGTTGCCCAACAGCGCCAACGGCATTGATGACGACGAGCTGGCGGGGCCGTGCGCCGGGCTGCTGTGAGATGGCGTCCTTTTGAGCGCTGTGAGCACTTCCGTGGCGTACTCGAAGCTGCTGCGGTCCGTAACCGAATACACCAGCAGACAAGCGTCGGCCCATTGTATCTGGAACAAATGAATACTTGTGTTATATTATTGTAGAAGGGTCTGGGTTTCGACTGTTAGGCAATATGAATACCTATCACTAAATAGGTGAGGTATTTCAACGGATAACGCAATATTTATTACCAAAAATTTTTTTTCATTACTTTGATAGCTGGTTTAGTCTAGAAATAAAAGCCTAAAGTAGCCAGTGTATTCTGTAGCCTACAGAAGGACAGCGGTTTGGACTAGATGTATCATGTTAGATTAAGTTTTATTTGTAGAAGTAAATAATTTCCAGCAACGTTTTGAGTTATTTTAAATTTGTGGTATTTTGTAAACATGTATTGTTAGAATTACAATACGAGTGCTGATGGATGTAGGTGCCGATTGTGACCAAGACTTTCCTACGTCGACCAAGTCGAACAGATACAATTTGATACATAATTTTTTGCTATTACTGAAGATTTTTAGTTTGCGTGAGACCGGACGATATGGAATTGCAAATCTGTTAAATAAAGTGTCGGATGTAAAGGCAAGCACCGTGTACGTGATTAATTAGCGTGTCGGAGCCAACATTCCTACTCAAAATAAGCTGTACCAGCGGTTCACGGGCACTCCTACGCCGCAAAATGACAACGCCTGATTGGCGGTATGTATTATTAGAAAGAAGAATGATTTTTGTTTCGGCGACACACAAAACATAATATTGAACAGCGTCCAACGGACTAACAATGACTTATTTTATGTACCGCCTACACGTTCATAATCATTTTGTCAATTGTTATTTACTACCACTATACTACTAAAGGTACTACTAGGCTACTAAGGAACTAAACGTAACAATAAATTATTGATATCACGACAAAGTGTGGAGTGCGCTGTTGGCTAATCAAAACCGCAGAAGATTATAAAATAGCTAGTCCACTGTTTCAGCGATATACGTTCGTGTCTGCAATATAGAGATGTGAGACGTTTCAAATTACTAATTTTATTTCGAAAAAAATTTCTATTCTAAATAAATTTTACCAGGTGACTCGTCGTACTTGCTACTCCATTTAAAAAATTGAATTTCTAAGAGGTATAAAATTACATTACGATGAGAGCGCAACGTGAACGTGTAATGTAATTTTCAATAACAATATTCAGCAGGCACTCCGATGCATCGAGCTTTCAACGTAAGAGACCGAGATAAGTGACGAACAGAGATCAATATCGTAGGGAACGCGAGCGGACGACGTCGTCCTTGAACTCGTGATGCTATCCAATACGTCTACATTCTCATTTACGACATCTTCTACCTATGTACATTGTCAAATTATATTTAGTATTTTTTCTCAAAATTCACTATATAAAATCGAAAGCCAACATTCATGGTAATCAATTTGATATTTTTCTAAATCTTTATCTTTCAAATATTTGTCCTACAAAATAAACAAGACGCGTTTTTTTCATAAATCTTAATACAATACGATTAACGTTTTCGTACGCTTTACAAGCGCTTTTCGCACAAAACTCATATATACTACAAAATACGTACATATACATTATAAATCTTATAACAGCAATATTGAGCTTACGATGTGACATGCTTTTTATCAGTGGCATTACTAATTCATCGGCGTTTATTAAAACATCGCACATTTAATATTTCATGTCGTTTCAAGCGTTTTGTTGTGTTACAGGATGCCTTATCGCGTTATTAGCTACGTCCTTGGCTACTACGTGAATTATGGTGTTCGATATCGATAAGCGACCGAAAGCGCTTGTCTGTGGGTACCTACTACCTACTACTTCTACACAACCTACCTACCTACCTACTACCTACCTGCTACCTACCTACTACCTTCTACACAAATCATTGATGGATATTGATTGATGACCTTATTCAGGTATCACGTAGCTGTTATTTTTAGACGCGGTATGGTTGCGGTGACGACAGGTAATATCTCTGCGGTTTAAAGCGTAACCAAGCGATTAGTACCATCGTTTTCTTTACAAATACTCTATCAATATATATTTTTTTTCATTGTGATTGAATTGTGAAGGAATAAAAAATTATCTATCTATTCAGTATTTAAAAAAAAACTTAGATTAAATGAGGGAAAAACAGAAAAGTTTACAGTAATTAAAATGTTTGATTATGTCTATCAGTCCAGCTTAAATAACATTAATCTAATAAAATTGTTATTATTATTTAATCACATCATTTAATTTCTGCTCATGAAAAGAAGAGACCTACAAATTATAACATGTTAAGTATCTTAAGAATGGGTAATTCAATTACATTTAAAATTGAAACAGCAAAGTCTAAGTCGTATCGATTTCACACGTTTCATTTAAAGCTTGATAAATTCAAGAGCAATAACTGTGAATTGAATTATTTATGGGCTGAGATTACAATTTACGAACGGAGTACAAACACTGAGTCACAGGAGACGAGCCGCGCGCCGTGTGGGTCAGTGGAGCGGCTAGAGCCACCGCGCCTGCTCACACAACTCGCATTATATTATCGGCGATTAACCCATATGTTAGAACATAAAACGGGTTCAGACTCCGTTTAATATTCGATTTTGTTTGCGGAAGAGTTTGCCGACAACGCCGATTTGATTCGATCCAGACTTGCCGTATTCACACACGCGTAACGGTATATTATACCTATTTCGTAAAACTCGTAACTATTTTCGTGCCTATCTCCATTTTAACGAATACAATAAGGTGTTTAGATAATCATTTCTTATATTTTTATTTCAACCAATTTACTCTTCTTATGACTGAAAAAATAAACAATTTTATTGAACGGCGCAAATATTTTATTAATTGGGAAAATGAATTAAAAATAGGGTTAAGATTGAAATACGCGCTCGGATGTGGTGGATGATGAAATAACAATATTTTCGTAAAAACCACAATCCTAAAATTCTATAGAAACTACGTAGCGAGCGACGTATCACCGCGATATAGAAACACGTAAGACAGTTACAAAGCCGTGTTTACGCCGAACTCATGAATAAAATTCTGTAGTAAAAATCCAAGGCGAACGAAATCTGAACCAACTGTTGTTATTGATACGGACAGTCATACGTAGGCGATTACGCGCCCATAATATCGCGGCCTCGCGGAATTATTGTGTTATCGTAAAGAAATCTCGAACAGCTCTAATCTTCCAGTGATTTAGTGTCAGTATTAATGTTTATAGAGCGCTAAGGTCGAGGAGGAGTTCGATTCCTGCTTTAAATTCCGTGAAGGTGAGGAATGCTGAGGAGCGAGGTCCGTCACAGCATTAACCTATATTTCGATGCAGTCTACTGTCTTTCAACGTTCTGTGTACTCTAACATAATTCAAACGAAATGGGTAACTAAATTACTGCTCATAATACGCAGTAATAATGTGGTGGTAAACCTGTATCCGTTATAGAACATACTCATTGATTTGTTAGCGATACGAGTCAAAGATACGACTACGAGTATATCCGTAGGAGTGATACGACATTGTATGAATTATAAAGTGAGGGTTAATCTGGATTAGAAAAAAACGGAGTAAAAGTCGACACCTGTTATTTTATTATAGTGCGTTATTGATCTTACTAGTCTTCGCACGGAGCTAGGGTCAAGGTATGAGAGATGATATTAACGTGAGCATTAATTGAACTTATATATGTACCTACATACACTTGTACCGGTAGTTTAATAAGTCATCTTACCTGTTCAGCAGGGAATTTGTCTAGGTTGGATCCAGATACGTCGATAACTTCTAGTTCTATTGGAGTCCCATTTATTGGTACCGTCTGCCGATACAGGAGATCTGCAACAAAATATTATCTGATGTTGATTCATTGACAACTCTAAATAAATGTCATATACTGAAATAAATAATTGTAAGTTTTTCGAACGTTTAGATACTGGACTTTGTTATAAGTAGGTACAACTTACTGGTTAGGGCCTTTGAAGTTGAATTTAAAGCTCAATTTGATTTGACTTAAAAGATGAAGACGACTGCGACTTACTATCAAGTGGTTCATTTGCATGTTTGGCCCTGTGTGTATTACGTTTGTGCAATTGGAACAAGGAATAAATTACAGTTCAATAATTTAATAAATATTTGTAGGTAACTAAGTCTCGCAGTGTTTTTGAATGATAACTTAATTAAACGATTACTCTACGTAGAAGAGAGTCAAGTACATATATATTTATTTACCTGTATTTGAGTGATATTCTCCAATGTATCGCCTCGTCAAGTAACGGACGATCAGAGCTAAAACAAATAAAAAAATCTTATATAATGATTATTCTAGTAAACAGATATTTGAAAAAGTTCAAACAAAATATCAAAGGTTTTGTGGCAAAGAGAGATCTAAAGTAAACCGCAATTTGAGTATGGGTTTATTAATCTGACCGACTTAGTAATTTTTGGTACATTTCAGTTGGGTATGTATTAGTCGGTTTGTTGTCAGAGAAAACAAAGAAAGCCACTCATTTTTATTACATCACGGAGTGGAATGGGTCACTGGAGTAACATAGCTATGTATTAGCTCATCCGGGCCGAGTGATGTCATGTGGTAAATTCTTGGGAAGTAATTACGGAAAACGTAAAATTGTTCTACAATTACTTTACCGAAACTTTTCTTTCGTGGTTTAATGGAAAAGCTGACTATTCTTTATCATTTCAGTTGATCTTTTGACTTGGTTAGAATAAATATTTTGTTTTGGCGCAATTACAGCTTTAATTGCGTTTTTGGCAAAGGTCGTTGACCTGCATTATAAAATTAGTTTGTATTTAAGAGACGAGAGGAACGCGTGCAATAATTTTGTGCCTCTGTAACGTAGCCACGCCGGTTTCGTCAATTTGCAAGAGTTTAATACGTAACATACTTATATGTGAAAATTATAAAAGTAGGACATTTGTTTTCATATTATTTATTATATATAGAACTTGGCGAAAGCTAGGCAGTTTCGTGTTTCTCGTACAAATAAAAATACGGTGTGTGATGAGAAGAATATTATTTTCGTAGGTCATTAAACCTTTAGAATTATGACAGCTCTCACAGGCATATAGGTCACAAGAGATGATATCAACAAACTGTACATTTAAGACTACCTACATTTTACGAGGACCTGATTTCCAACATGTTTCGCATTTTTTAAGACTGTGTACTGATTTACGGTGTTAATTTTCATACGTTCATATTGAAAAAATAACGAGAAAATTTGTTTTCAAATTATGTGTGCGTAAACGTGAGACAAATTTTCCTTAGGATGGAGTAAATACAATGGATAACGTTATCGTAGTTACTTTCCAATAAATTTGATTATTTAAATATGAGCTTTGTAATGAAAGTATAGTGTTATAAAATTATTTAAAAAACATGATATGTACTTTAGATTGTTGCAGATGTTAGTTATTTTTAATTTGAATCTTAATCAGATTATCTTCTAAAAATCTAAAAATGTTTACGTAACCTGACACATAATGTGGAAAACATAATATGTGATGGACATGAGGAAAATTTTTCGTTTACTGTCTACAATATCAACAGTTTAGTGTAAGGCAAAGATATACGTATGAGTGTGCTATTGAAAGGCAGTGCTTACCAGACTTGCCAACCCTGGAGCTGCCGATGACGGCGACGCGCACGCGCGGCGGACTGGCACGCTCGTCCCGCATGACGGCGGACACCTGCGCACGGCTGGAAAAATATCGATACATTTTTATAATGAAACATTCAGTGTTTATTTTAACACATTATCATTTATTTATACAATGGATTTTTATTTTTAAAACGACACGTCCCTTGGTTATTTTACACATTATCATTTATGTATACAACGGTTTTTTTTTGTAATGACACATCCAATGTTTATTTATCACATTATCATTTCATTATATATACAATAGTTATGTTCCTTCAGTTTACAGAAAGTTAAATAAAATGTATACCTTTGAAAAATTAAGATTAAAATTGCAATTTAAATGTACTGTTTGTTAGTCTTAATTGTAAACAATAAGAATTTTCGATAGGTAATTTAAGTTCGTGAAATTTGAACACATAAGGGCTCTGCACATATTGTATACAAATAGCGACCGCAAGTTTTTCATTTCTTCTCTTGAACCACTTCCAAGTACTAAATCCGGTGAAGTGGCTCGCAGCTCAGTTGGCAATCTTGAGTTTCATTCATTAGTCGTAATCCGGCGTGGATGACGCCCGTCGTGTCTATGCCCACAACATTGTTTGAAACTGTACGTCATAAGCGTAATGGGTTCTTTGAGTAAATACCGAGGTGAACGGAGTCGTTGAGCACATCTACTCGTACTTTAGAGAAATTCGACAGTGTTGAAAGGCCTCAATATGCGTTAAAAAATGCGAGTTTCCTTGTTTTCATTTCGTAAACATGTGTTGTGATGACACATACAGACTACATGTCTTTTATTTATTTTATACATAGTTGGTTTTTATTATAAATATTCCGAGTTCCTTCGTGTTTCTTGTGGTTTATAATAAGAGAAAAGCAGTTGATACCATTTTACGTCTTTGATATTTGAATGTGGTATTTTTCTTTGTGAATCCGAACAAAGAGCGTTTGTTCACGACACTGCTGTGATGGCTCCAGTAAACAGAATATTAAACTTTTATCGCAATTTACGTATTCAGCAGTTTTGGTGGGCGGGCGACCTTTGCAGTCTTTTTTTCAAATATTCGTCTGTGATAAAGGTACACATAGCATTTTGTGTTATTATTACGTAGAATTTACAAATTAGCGGCAAAATTTAAAGGACTATTTCTTAAATTTACGTGCGTTTTGTGTTTACTTTAGAAACTCCGTATGTGATACCAAAGATTAGATGGTACTCACTACATCTATCAGTTTGGGAGTATAATGTTTATCTTGCGACAATTTTGCACAGTGCACCCCACGCGCTCAGTGTTGTTTTCAACAGCAGTAATTTTGGCGGAAAATGTCACGTTTTATTTACGCTTGGCGCCAAATAAATATAGGTCCAGCCCAGTCGAACCTGAACGGTGCCAAAAAAATGTTTCCGCGGCGTATCTGAACCTGAATTATTTGAAAAAAGTACATTGAGCCGAAATAACAAAACAAAAATAGACATAAATACCCATAGTTTTATGAAACGCATACAGAACTAAGTTAACTGTTATATTTGTGTAAATCATAAAAACTTTAATTGAGGCAATAGTACCTACGAACATTTATTATAGACGTAGCGGTATTATGAAAGATGCTTTGCGTTATATATATATTCCGCTTGGCGTTATATAAGAATATTTTAGACGGCAAATAAAAGTAAAAATACATCAAAAATGACAGAAGTGGGAATGTGTCGCGGGAACGTCCCCTCCAAATTCTTGACAAGAGCCGGCACGCGCTCGCTATGTAGGTACTTCTATTTTCAGCGCACACTCGAGCCATGCGCGAGAATCCTTTACAGACATTTGAAGCGGAGTTTCCTTAACATGAACTTACTGAAAATGTTCTATACTATGCATTTTACTAAAATTACGAGTAGGTACACTGTTCGCGATGTTTATATGTGCGTGTAGTTTTACTATGTGCTATTATAAATACGAAAGTTTGCAAATGCATCCCTATGAGATACAGCTCATGTATCGATATAGCACAAAAACTACAATTAAAAAAAAAATTGAAACTCGGTAATAATATACTGATAAGTATAAGTATAAGTATCATCGAAAAAAAATCCTTTACTCTGAGAACTATCTTGGCGTGCACTGGCTAGACAATTTCATTTATACGAAGATAATTTACCGTGGGATTATGTTGCATCAATAGCTCTATCTAAAACTCCCCTACAGCGTATAATCTATCCTGTAAGCTACGGCGTCACCGTAAATAAGTATTATTAAACTAAACTATTACCTACTAAACTTGTAAAAGCTACAGCGATGTCGGTTATGATGAAGATAGTCTGGTTAAGGTCAAAGGCAATTTTTTAGCTAAGCCACCGAGTGAAGCTCGTTAAATACAATTAAAATGCTACTTAGTAATAACCTAAGAAGTCAAACACAAGTCCGCAAACTGTGATTTAATTTGAAATATTGTTTTATAAGTATAATGTCACTCACTCACTCAAACACACCTACACCTTTCACACATATTTCCCATCCAGGACAAACATTTGTGTGATGAGCACATTTGTTTGTTCTGTGTCTGGTCGTAATAAAAATATCTATAT
>DWQT01005416.1:0-10326 GCA_018244895.1 Myscelus amystis hages | reverse complement strand
GGTCGTGGGTTCGATTCCCACCTTTCCCACATTTGTGTGATGAGCACATTTGGTTTTTTCTGTCTGGTCGTAATACAAATATCTATATAAGTATTATATAATATGTATATATGTAAGTATATTGGCTGTCTGGTTACCATAGCACATGCAATAAATTGCCTACTTTGGAATCAGATAGCCGTGTGTGGATTGTCCTAAGATATTCTTATTATTATTATTTTTACATTAGGTACTTAACAGAAGGTTTGGTTTTCATTTTAAAAATCTTACTTAAATACGCGTTACTTTAATGCAATAATATATAATTACTGGAATTCTAATCTCATTTCTTAAATAAACGTCCGACTCCTCGAAACCATAGTACCGATATATACTCGTACTAACTAAACGGATATTCCATTTAAATATTTCTAATCGGTTGCAAAATTTCATGCATGGTAATATCCATGTATCTCAACTCATACATTTGCATTGCTTTCTTCTCATTTGTTTTCTTTTCTCTTCTTCCTTATCTTTTCTATTCCTTATTCGCTTTTTAAATATTTTAGGTTACTTTATATAAATATCCCGCTGAAACTATTCATGAACAAGTTTGACGCGAATCATAAAGCGGCCTGCTATGAAACTTCGCTCGAACTGCAATTGAAAGTTTAAGTGCCAAAACTTCAGTTTCAGGGCAAGTTCTGAACTGTAAACTCATAAGCATTTGCATAATACAGCCTAATATTATTAGGCTGTATTATACAAATGCTTTCAGAGTGGCGCCAAGTAGGAGAGGCCTATATCTATCAGTGAACCTCGAAAATCTGATGGATGTAATAACTTAATATGGAAGTTTCATACTATTTTCACATAAAAACACCTTGACGTCTGATACATCTATAGATACTAACAGTATTAACTTATTTTACGAAGCATTTCTGCTGCATACTACCAAAGAGTGAAACTTCCTGCCGTCTCTCTTGCTCTTTATTATTTATTCAAGGAAAGAGTGAAAAGGCATATTCTAAACAAGTCGGATTCACTAGACTGATAGACTTTGCAACGTTACTTGCGGTTTATACAATTAGCGATTTAACATCACCCGCTATCAGGGCGAGTGACTTCAGCACTTTAGAGGTTTTTTTTTTGTTTTTCAATGGCTTGCGTTTGACTAAAAGCGAACTTGATTGTGAGTAAAGTTACATATTTAATTCCCGGCTTATTATTATCTGGTTTATGATAAAAAATTATCATTACAAGACATCAAGCTAACAAGGGAATAATAAAGACGGAAAAACAATAACTATAAATAATTAAGTTGCTTACACAACGAAAAGATATTATATTATGAATTGTAACTTGTATGTGAATATTAATAGGAGTTAACCACATCTAACGCTTATCAGCTATAGAATAATACAGTGGTCGAAAATTATTGTTCTTCTCACAGTCGTTATAGTACGCTATGCCCCAATCAATCCTGGAACAAAGGAGTCTACATTCCTTGCAAGCCTACTGCGCTGTATGTTATAACAGATAAAATCAACTAAAATCTATTCATGATGCATAAAGTAGCCTTGTGTGAGTATAATTTTGAATTTTACGAAATAATTAATAAAATTACTATTATCTAACCAATGCTATAATTGCCCATTAAAACATTATGCAATTATCGTAGCGCTACGATAAATATGCTACGACGTCTACGAAACACTGGAGTTGTAGGCCCAAGGTTACCGTTAGCGAATAGTGTTAAATTAAATACCATTTGTAATAGTAATGTTGTAAGTAAACTTAATAATCTAGTATTGATTAATTGTAGGTACGTGTATGTAATGTATGTAATTGTAGGTAGGTCCAGTGGTCAGTGGTGGCTGCTGATCCGAGGTACTGGGTTCGATTTCCCAATCGGTGAATTACTATTGCGATGAACGTTAGTTTTGTTTCGGGGTGGGTTTACAACGAACTACGTAAGAACATGCTTAAATATTTATAATTAGGTATGTTTATCAACTATTTTGTCTCCATAACGCAGGCTATGCCCGGAATAAATAACCCATTTATTAGTTGTCTCAGTTTTTTAAAGTTAAATATTTTGTTACCTTTATTTTCCGACCTTTTTATTGCTTTATTGCTGGATATATGTTTTCCCGGAGAGCCACCCACGGTCGCACACCATCAAAACCATTATGTACCAACTTATAACACCTCCAAAAGTATGCAGCTCTCCTCACTACGTTTCCCTTCACCGTTGTAGCTGGTGATATTCAAGTGCTAAGTTTTAATTGCTATTAATTATTCGACTACTATTCATGTTTTCTTAACCTATCTCTATTTATCCTGCTAATAACGAACGAAAAACAAAATAACACTTGTATATAACAAAATAAAATAAAGTTATTGTGAAATTATTTTTTCATTTCGATTGTTTGTCGCGATCAAAGCCAGCTCTTTACAAAGGCACGTGACAAAAAACGGGTAGGTCGCATTATATTTACAGCTCCATTGTACGTCTTCACCGAATTTCACAATTTCAACGTCGGAAATTTCATTATTAATACCGTTCGTTTTGAAACAATGGTTTTTGCCCACCAAGAGTTACGACACAACGTTAAAACTCAACACAAAGTGCCTTTGTTGTGTAGAACAGGCCACGTTTCGCAACACGGGATTAACAGACGGCTCCGGTGGACGTATGTTAGATAGTTGCAGAAGAGCGCCAAACAAACAAGCTGTGTGGTAGACCATGTTTACGGTCCAATGGGATATCCTGATACTTAGCGGTGAGCTCCTACGCAATGTTTATGTTTACCGTGAAACAGTTGTTAATTAAGAGCCTTAGCATCACGCCAGTAAAAGTTTTCACAAATTGCTATGGAGGACATTGAACTTTAAATTGAATTAATTTTTAATATTAATTTTGGTGATTCTATTTTCATATTTAATTCGGCAGTTATAGCTTTGCGATTTAAGTTTTAGTCTCTTTTTCCGAGGTTTATGTTGAAATAGTTACACGCACTTCTGCAGATATCCTATATAGATATCCTGTGAAAAGGTACGTGAAGAAAAACTTAGCAACGGAACCTGTCATTATATGTTATGAAATAGAATAATGTTTTCTGAGATGTGTGAAGTTCTTCAATCCGTTCTTACTTAGCGAATATACTATAGCCTGAAGGGCGCACAAAGCCGAAGTACGGTAACTAAAACATGACTTTTATTGGGTGTATGTACACACTTTATAATGAGTAAAACAATGTAAATTCAAACTTAAATTTACTAGACTATAGCCTGAAAGCTGTGGAATAATAAGTCGATGAAAAAGTCTTGCACAAACACTCTATACGAGTATATTAAGCCTAATTGAAGCAGAATATGTATATGTTAAATATATTCGCAAGAACGCATAATGTCGCTTTTGATCGAACATAGATTCGATTCGGGTAAGCTGGATATTCTTTGATGTCGTCTCATGTAGCCGTCAGTTCCAGTTAGGTTTCGTACTCGTATAACGTTACGAGATGATGTCGAAACCGGATATCAGAGCAGCTGGCGTAATTATCCGGCACGGATCTCCGGTGATATTAGTGATGTAATGTTTTTCGGGACACAAAAGAGTTTTTCAGGTTTTTTATACGCTCTTCGTTACGGTTCTGATTACAATACACGAATGCAGTAGAATGCATAGACATCAAATCGAACGCTATATATTGTACTAGCTGACCCGGCATACGTTGCTTTGCTATATAAATTAACGCCCTGTTACCCCCGCTTACAAGTGAAATTTCGTAAAATCTGTTCTTAACTGACTTCTACTCGCCGAAAGAACAAAGCAGTTTTTTCATTCGATTTCATTTTGTTTTTTTACCAGAATTCCGGGAATTGGACGGATAACGAGTACACGCAAGTAAAATATAAGAAGCAGATTATCTCTTCTTTGTAACATTCCTGTGGATGTCGGAAAAAAGCGTACTTGATAACGATCGCAGGGATCACGAAAATACTCCATGGAAATTCTTATGATGAAATTTCCAAGAAATCTTATTTTATTACATAGCAACAGGTTCCTAAAAACTGTGTAACAAATAAACAAAGCCGTGTTTACACTAAACTTATCTGAAGGTCGTGTATGATTGATCTTTGTGGGAAAAAAGATAACGCCCCCTAGTGGGCTTTAGACGCTTTGGTGGTGGTAGTAGGAAAGTTATGTTACATACGAGTATATTGAGCAAATACGTAAAACCCCATGTTATTACAACGGGAGTGTGTTAAAATTATCAAACGCAGGATATTACGACCGTCGCGGGTTGGGAGCTGAATGTACTTAATTTTGTCTATAAGCTGTTGTCTATAAGCTAATATTAACACGTGTGATAGTTCGAGAAATGTTACACGAGCAATTGATATTGATATTGCACTGCTCGTCTATACAGAGGCGAGGTGTGTGCTAAATACGGAAGCAAAAAAGGAAATTCTTCGGCTCTTTTTAATAAAATGTAAATCGTTACTCGCACCTTAGATATTCCTTTGACATTGTCATGTTCGGTGTGAGAGTAAGTTGCGCTGGACTATAGCTGTGCCCTTTGCCTATCCTAGGGTAGTAACCCTCATGTGCTAATAATTAGAAAATGGAATACATACAAAACAATCATAGCCAAAAATTGAACTAAGCTTTTTAAGTTTCTGATTATTCTATTTTCAAGTACATGAAAAGTGAGATAAATACATACCGTCATATAGGATTATCCTGCCTGCATACTTCTTTTTATATAATATAATCCTACTTTTTTCTTAAAATATAGCTTATGCCTTTGCGAAACCGTAAGATCTTAATTCAAAAACCTTTCTAGTGGATTTCTCGTTATTATCAATATATGATATAAAAAAATGTAATTTTGGTAACAATTTAGCAACATAATACTTAAAACGGATTTAGAGTACAATGTTTCTATTGACTCTGCAAAAACGTTTAACTTAATGCGGCAAAATAAAAATAAAAATATTGAAGTCAATTTCAAGTGAATTTTCATTCCTGCGATTGTTTTTATCATTATTATGTTAATTTAAAATGTTGAGGAAGTAAATGTATGAAAAAAAAAGAACAAAAACTATATTCAATTCCCAGGGTGGACGCCCCCGGGTGGGATCGAACCACCGCCCCTCGAACAGAGTCCGAGTGCGCTACCATTACGCCACGAGAGCTATGAAAGTACTGGCGAAGTTATCCTACATGACAGATACTTTCACAGAAAAAAATATTGTTTAATGGAAACATAATACGAGTCACATTTGAAGGAGTACAAAATGGTTCTACGAGTACGTGCGTTCGACCTGCAACTCACGCACTCAGTGATAATGAGCGTTATATTTCCCTTTAAATGTAAAGTAAACAAACCCAACGTTACCGATGAACTTTTCTATTCAAAGCTCAAGTGAAACCTGACTAATAATTTTATAAGTTAATAACAATGAGTTTCAGATTTGAAAGGAAAAGTTTTAATAAAGGGCACGTTTACTGCACCCATAAAAGTGTTGAGAACAGAAACACTGTATAAATTTCGACATAGCAACATGAAAGGAAAAAATATAAATTAAAGATTGAGAAAAAACACGGTCACGTTGTACAGAGTTTGATGAAGGTAGCCTTTGAAGTGAAAAAAAACCTCGTCACCGATATTAGGGGAGCTATGCTATACTAGCTGTGTCCGCAAACGTTGCTTTGCTATATAAATGATCTTTATTACATTTTTTATTGCTGCTCCTCTCCTATTCATCTTAGCGTGATGTTATATAGCCTATAGTCTTCCGCGATAAATGAGCTATCTAACACTGAAAGAATTTTTTGAATCGGACCAATAGTTCTTGAGATTAGCGCATTGAAACAATTTAACTACCAAACAATCAAACAAAACTCTTCCGCTTTATATATATTAGTATAGATATACGTTAGACGTTAAAATAAAGGAAACATGATATTTGCCTGTTCAACGGTTACGAGTCTCTGACAAGCTTTTAAAAATGTAAAAAATGACAAACTAATTTGTCATGATGAATTTGCTGAAAGATAATCATCAGAGCATCAGACAGTAGATACCGTCAGCCTATATATTGTACAAGGAATTTTCAAAACCGTTATCAGCCAATTGGCCTGCAGAACGTAGAATATTTCCAAATCAATTTAAACATACGTACACGAATATTTTTAAATGTATCGGTGGAAAAGACTTTCACTTACAACCGTACCTCTTAGACGGTGATGATTGAGTGATGATCTGAACTCAAGAGTTCCGCTGCTTTCCAGATAGGTGATGTGGAGAGCAGCGGAACTTAAGTTTATAAAACACTTGCCATAACGGTGAAGGAAAATATTCTGAGGAAACCTGCACACATTAGAGATGTTATAAATTATATAATATTGTCGGAGGTGTGTGAAATCTACCAATCCACACTTGGCCAGCGTGGCAGACTGTGGCCTGAATCCCTCTCACTATGAGAGGAGACTCGGATCCGGCAGTGGACCACAAAAAGTTAAAAAAAAAAAATTATTCGTTTAACCCAGCAACCTCAACGATAAATAAACAGCTTGAATAATAAGAACTTTAGACTGGCGTTAGATTTATTTTTTGTTTCCTATCATTAGGAATTGGCGCTGTAGACAGTACCAAAAAACACAACACATGGAACTACTAAAAACCTGTAAAATAATAGTGTATTACAAGGCCAAGAAAATAAGCAATGTCTCGGATCGCATGTAATTGTCGACCGAAGTGAAACCAACTTTGACGAAATTGTGATCTTAGGTTTTTTTTACCGACGGAGGTGGGTAAGGTATATCTACTCGTACCATTTTTCTGCGCGACGACACCGGAAAACGTTAACTTCGTTTCGCGCAGCTCGCCGGATTTTGTCAGTTTTCGGCCGGAGGGTAGAAATAAAACATTCATTCGAAGGTGGTAGAACCCCCTGTGGTTCGACTCCGGCGGCACCACAGTCACACCTATTTCTGCCTTATAACAGCAGTGTTAAGCGCCGCTGTGTTCTGGTTTGAAGGATGTGGTAAGGGAGACATACAGGAATCTAATCATATCTGGGGTTGATTACGAATGTCCATGGGCGGCAGTAGCCACTTACTATCAGGTGCACTGCATGTTCGTCTGCTACTTCCATATTGTAAAAAAAAACTTGTTTCAGTAATAGTTATTCGATGCTAGAATGTTAGATATTTCGTTATTTGATTTCGAAGCAATGTGGAACATAGAGGGCTTAGCAATGCACTCGGAAGTGTTCTCTTAAGACGACGCGTGCGTGGTTCATGCGTGCGAATGCAAAAGCGTACGTGTGGTCTCAACTACGTAGTCGCCACGGTAGTAGCCTAGTGGTAGTAGCCAGTTGGAATCCAGCTTAACCCTTAGTCGTTCACATAATGGAATTCCCCACATAAAAGACTTTGTCACGCAGAGTATCAGATAGATATGTTACAATGAGAACAGGGGAATATACAGTAGTGGAACAATAAAAAAGGGTCGAAGAAAAGAGATAGCAGCACTTTCTACGTAATATGGTAATAGGGTAATATTATGTATCGTTTTAGTTGTAACACCATAGCAACGAGCCGCGGACACGCACTGATGACCACAATAGTGCATTGTGCCGCCATTGTTGTTCTATCACAAACAGCGCTCTGATGCATGTAGTGACAGTGGGTGTAGTAGAGAGTGAGTGTTTGAAGGGAAAGTTTCAAACTTCGTGGTTTTGCAAAATTGATCAATGATATTATAACAAAATTCTTGCAAGTATCAAAGGAATTTTTAATAGACCCTTGGGATAGATTGGAAATAAAGAAAGAAACAAAGAAAGAAAGAACATTACGTTTTATTTGTAGATAAATTAGTTGGGATTATTGAAGAATGAATTCGATTAGTTATTTGTTACACAAGTATAGATATGTAAAATATTTGAATAACGCATGAACTAGCCGCTTTGACCTTTTAGAAATGGAAATAGTCAGACAAGTACTAACATATTTTCCACTGATGGGGTTAATAAATCAATCAATTCGTTGAATGAATGGACGCTACATGATATGTCGGATTTTACGGTCGTACTGCAATACATGGATGCATAAATGAATGATGACAATTGGCCTGTCTAGACCTGTTGAATAAAACAAATGTAGGCGCCTAAATGTCTACATTCCGATCTAATTATAGGCCAGTACTAAACAGGTTAGGGCCTGCACCGTTGCGACTGAAGATTTATTTTGACAGGCCGTGCTTTCAGTTTCACGCGATGAATGCACCGATTTTATCCCATATTGTAAATACGATGCCGTTAGCAGTACTAAAGCCTTTAATTGCTTTCAAATATTCAATAGGCAATAACGGAGCTGACATTTTTTTCTTATTTTATGCTCTGCATCAGTGTAATGAACCGTCAAACATTGAATGTCTGACCATATTGGCATGATTTTCATATTATAATACATATAAGCTATGTGACACTTTGGCATAAACATTATAAGCAATACGAATATTAAAATAACAAATTTTGTTATTGCTTCAATATTTGTCAGCAAGAATTAAGTTAACAGTACCTACCTAAGTTATATTCACATGTTTTTATTTACATTTAAGTACCTAAATGTAGGTATACATTTATGTTCATTATCTCAAGTACTAGAAGGAAACCTTGGCACATAATCGTCGTATGACGAAGTTGGTTTTCACTTTTCTTTAAGTGACGGTTTTCAAGGAATTGGAACGCAAAAACCATTTTTTTTTCTATTCAATCTATTCTTTGCTATTATATTGGACGGCAAATAATCTTATCTATAGAGATATTATAAAGAAATAATGTTTTTGCATTTGTATGTAGGAGGTAAACTTCGAAGATATTCACCGGAATATAAAAGTTTTTTCACTAGGAGAATGTTAGGGTGACATAGGGTACTCGTATATTTTATTTAAAAAAAATAAGGATCTTTACCGAAACTCCAATAATGTATCTCCAGGTGTAAAGAAAAAAGAACCTGTAAAACTCCTCACGAGCTAAATCGTGCAATTTTTAAAATGTTTATTGCAAAAATGTATGCATTGTGTTTATACGGAACATTTTGAGTGTCTTGTCTAAAAACCATTCTACAGTTCTAATATTCTGAGTACTTTAAATTGCTATTCCTCATTTCAACTGAAGCTATTAGTCAGAAAGCTTAGTATGCTAGGACGTTGTGTTGTCCACATAATAGGAAGACAATAGCAAAAGTACCATGGTAGAAGTTAGATCTAGAAAATTCAATTCCTGTTTGTAACGGATATATTTATTTATTAAATTTTTATTAAAAAGATCGAACTCGAAATCTAAATCGAATAAGATAATGCAATACAAATATAAGTATATACAAGGTAATTGTTTATTAATAAAATATTGAGCACGGCAAGAATCACTACAAATTTGATATTCAATTACAGGAAACAATAAACACCAGGAGTGTTCTCGAATAAGTCAATGATTTATTATGCAATACTTGACGATGTAACTGATTGTAATAAGTATAATTACGGTTGTGTTTTTGTGTATAATCGTAAATAACAGTGAAATATTATCTTAATTGAGATCAATCGTACATATGTATTCATCCCTACGGATGAATTTGGAAGGAATTTTGACATACTAATTACGTGCATCGCATATGCCGGTAGGTACACACCGAAATATAGATGAAAGCATTGCTTCTTTAATGCAGAAATAGACCGTGAAGGGTCATTGACACCAAAGTCGAACTTGGAACGAGGCTCTGTGTTGTTTCATTAAAGTTCGTGTATTGCTGGTTGATATTGCTGTTATTAATAAACAATACTTTCGTATTGTCCTCAGGCCTCTTCAAAGGCTCCACGACAACGCTCGACGGGATCGGTCTGCGGCCGATGCCAGCGGAACGTCCCAAGACGTTGAGGAAACTGAAGTCGGTGTACGACGCGTCGCCGACCGAGCCGCAGCCGGCCATCGGCTCTAACCAGAGCAGCAATGGACAGGGCAACGAGAGGAATCTCAACGGTGTTGAAGACGAAGTACGGAGACGCTCGAACACCACCAGTTCCACGCACAGCGGGGACAAATCCTTGTCGATACTCAGCCCGTTTGACGAACAGGTAATTACAATTTTATAAGTTACATTTACACAAATTATTAGTACCTAACTATTGGACTAAAGTCATACTGCAACATGGCAAATTTTGTTATTTAAAAGAGTGCTGGGAGTTTTTTTTCGCCGGCCTTATTCTCACGGTCTACTATAGCCTGAAGGGCGCAAAAAGCCGAAGTATGATAACTGAAACATGACTTTCT
>DWQT01005415.1:0-10326 GCA_018244895.1 Myscelus amystis hages | reverse complement strand
GAAGGAATTGTAATAAATTAAATTAATTAAATAGAAATGAAAATATCTGGCTTGCTTTCTATAAGAGAGAGAGAGAGAGAGAGACAGACAGAGAAACATGCGCACGCCGCACAGCTTACAATAGCTTACTATAGCAAAAAGTGTCGTTAGAACTTTTCGTGAGAACTCCGTCTAGCCCCCTTTCACAACGCGCGATAAGGAACTTCGTTCCAAAAACACATTCCGTTACGTTGCAGGGACGAGCGAGTTCAACCGCGCCAAGCTGATGAACGTGGGCTTCGTGGAGAGCCGGCGGCGGCGGCGCGGCGCGTGGCAGTGCTTCGTGTTCCACGACATCGACCTGCTGCCGCTGGACCAGCGCAACATGTACTCGTGCCCGCGCCAGCCGCGCCACATGTCCGCCGCCATCGACAAGCTCAACTTCAGGTGACCGGCCCTCTTGCCGACCTCGCTGTTTCGCTTGCCAACGGACCTGTTTCGCTTAGACGGAAATGTATTTGGCTTAGAAGGAGCAACGTTTTGCTTAGGAGGGGACATATTTCGCTTAGAAGGAGGAACATTTCGCTTAGAAGAGCTTTTTGTCGTAAGATTTACGTCAATCACATTTGTCAAGTTCTCTAATAATTACAAAAATAGATCCATAGAAAAGTCAATCAGTCATTGATGAATAAATAGTGGTGTAACGCTAAGAGACAGTCAAACAGTAAGACATTAGTGGCTTGAAAGTGATGACGACGAAGCCGTACTGAGGCCATTATGTGGATAAAAAGTTTCATCGCATTAATTCCAGGTTACCGTACGAAGACATATTCGGAGGAGTGTCCGCTATGACCTTGGAGCAGTTCACGAAGGTCAACGGCTTCTCCAACAAGTACTGGGGCTGGGGCGGCGAGGACGACGATATGTTTTATAGGTAACGTATAATATATATTATGTAGTATTTTAAAGTATTCTAGACCATCTTCATGGTTCCAAGTGAATCCATTTTAAATAAAACTTAACAAATGTATTGTAAACATAAATTTGTTTCAGGTTGAAAAAAATGAATTACCACATAGCAAGATATAAAATGTCCATAGCGCGGTACGCGATGTTAGATCATAAGAAATCTGCCCCAAACCCCAAAAGGTGAGGACAAAGCGTTTATCATTTGAATACTATTAAAGGCTAAATTAAATTAATCACAATTTAGCAACATTAGTTGAGTGAAAGACGAAAACGAAATTAAACATCAAATATCTAAGTTTTACTGTGCCTCAAGTGTCGATAGCATTAAGAAAAGACAAAGACAAAGAGGTTTATTTGCACATTTAAAGATGTTACAAAATCATTAGTTCTATCCATATTTTGCCTTTTACGGCGTAGATATAAAAGTGATAATCCAATAGTTATAAACTATTCGCCAGCACTTAGGTAACGCGCCTGTATTCCGCGACATCTTAATTTTGCAGTGTTGCCAGTAAACATTTGGCAAAAACATGTAATCAAATATCCCGCGTCTAATACCTAATATAAATATGGAGTCTAATACCTAATATAAATATAAATATGGAAGATATAAATATGGAAACAAAAACAAAATTTAATAAATAAAGGACGATTAATAATATTTTTTTATAATGACATGTGTGTTTTCAGATATCAATTACTATCGCAAACGAGTAAAACATTCCAAAAGGACGGCCTGTCGACGCTCGAGTACGAGCTGGTGAAGGTCGAGCGGCGGCACCTGTACACGCACGTGCTGGCTAATATAGACGAGCGCAGCTGACGGACGTACCTCGCCAAGCTGCTGTTTGGCGACTACCGGTAACGCGGACTCTGTGGACTGTGTGCGGGACCCCTTCGTTACCACGTTCCTAACGACCGCGTTCTATTTTCAAATAATATAATCTATATCGAACTTGCAGCCTGCCGAACGAGTACTTACCGCGTTAAGGAATTAAAAAAAAAGTTAGGAAACGTCAAATAAATCAGTCCCAACTTTTGAATTGAGAACGGCGAATAGCGCCAGTAATGACAGTTTAAGTGTATTTAAAAAAAAAAGTTGTTTCTCCTTGTTTATACTACAATGTTCGTCAATCGCATTATGATGTCAATTACATGGTACATAATAAAAGTGGATCTAATGAGCTATGACCCATTAATGCATAAGAATTTTTAATATACACACAGTTGTTGATGGCGAAGTGGTCCTGTATTACCTAAGTGTATGGTTACCTAGAGTTGTTGATCTCTTTGTACTGTAAATGGATTTTCGAGACGTTTCTACGATGTTTGTAACGGATAATGTAACTGAAAGCACAAAGTGCTTCTTAATTGAATGTGTAAATTAAAATTTATATTTTAAGTAATATTGATTTGGTAAATATAAATAGTCCTAGTGATTATGATAATAATTTCTACTTCAACTGTAATGTCAGATATTTGTCAATATAATTATAAGGCATGTAAGTGAAAACCTAACATAACCTAACATTAATAATCTCGCAGATTCGTCTTGAAACAATAGTGCATTATACATTACCACAATTATGGGTACTTTAAGTCATTAAGTTCAATCATTTAAATTTAATAAAGAAACTGTATTAAAATTTAATTAGAACGATGTAATAATTATTATTATTAAGGAGAGATTTAAAATAATGTAACTCACGTATTTTTTTAAACTTATTGCTTCAATGTTTTTCGCTAGTCGTCCGTTAGTGTTTGTACATTGTTAATTATTTTCGTAAATAAAAGTATTTTATTGTTTATTTTTCTATTTTATTAAAAGCATTCTGGCTACTTATTCATTCAACCGTCAATTTCTATACATAGTATAAACTTAATGTTGATTTGCATTGTATAAACTCGATAAAGACTTGACAACTGTGAAATATTAAATTATACGAATACATGATTTAGTAATTCGGAACAAAATCTGTTTTTCGTAAAGTTAAGGATGTTGCCATATTATTGTGTATTCAATATTTTTTTTAGTGCAGATATATACAGAAGAAAAAGTACAGATTTGTATAATTAAAGATTACAACACCACTTGTGATGTTATGTTAGTCTGATTGCGGCCTAATAATGAGAAATACAATTTTATACCCCATTTTCATTCATTTATAATTTAAAAAAAAACATATAACTTAACAATCACATCACACTAAACAACTAGAATCACATTTTTATTGTGTTAAAAATTCAACGTTTGATCTGGCATATTGTGACGTTGAAACGATTGAATTGAATAAATGGATGAGAAAGCTATATTTTTATAATTCTTAGTCACTCATTAATAATAGGAAATAATATGTTACTGATAATATTTGTGACTATCAAATGTTGAACATAGAGGTATCTCAAGACTTTCGCATTGAATTTTTTTTTAATAAGGCATTTTCCACAAAAAACCATGCGTTTTCAGAATTTAAATGTCACAATACACCAGACATATAATATTATGATTTATGAGATCGGTTTAAAATATGTTACGCCAATACTTATTTTACTCAGAAAGTAATACTTTGCAATGTGTTTAAAAATTACTGTTACTAATACAAAAAATATATATAATTCTATGTAATAATAATTAAACTGAAAACCCCCGTAACATTGTTACTACTGTTGTATGTAAAATCGTATAAACCTAGTGATGTAATCCTTGTAAATAGAATAAGTTTCGTATAAAAATAATATAATAATGCTACTTCATGTAAAATAATGCTACTTAATTGTCTCAAGAACTCAAATTCCTTAAATCATTTTACAATATACTTAAGTAATAAAGTTAATTTTGTCAAATAAATAATTATGTGCTGCCTATGGGACAAGCATGCTCACATGACGAAAATAGTCGTTATTAGAACATTGGTTCTACAAATGTGAGTCCCATAAATAGACCAAGGACGCCATAATTGATATATTAGGATTCTATTCCCATCTTCACCCTATTCGTGGGTCAGGTGACATGTCGTGTGGGCGTGCCGACTGTGATAGAAATGAGATTTGGACTTCGTGTTACATAAAACATTAGCAACATAATACAATACTAGTTGTAAGATACTTTGTGATACAACATAATAAATAAATTACATAACAATTGCTCAAATGTAGTTCTTGTCAAAAAGATTTCGTTTGAAATTCAATGTAATTGTCTTCTTCTAATGCTTCTGGTAAATTGTTGGCTGAACTTAAGTGGTAGCAGAAATTATTGTACAATTCACTAAATCGGTAGCGCTAAAAGGCATCATGGGTTACAAATTAACTTAATTGACAAATTAACATCTCATTACAAAACTTGTTTACTGAATAGGCGTTTTGTTTAAACTTATCCAGTTAAGTGTAAAGGTGTTTTATCAAAATAAGGTATACTCAGTTTTTTTTATATAAATTATCACTGCACGTAAGGCCATTTCAATACTAATAACAGAGAATTTGTATTTGAATTGTTATAAATGACTGGTTTGATTATTAAAGTTTAACACCATTGTCCTAATGTTTTGTGTTATCTTATTGTTACTTAATATGGTCTTATCATTATTGTTTGTTCATCGTGGATATTCCGCTTTATTATTTTTTTATATAATGTATAATTTGGTTTCCCAAGGACAAATAAAGCCAAAAAAGTAACAGAGCAAAGCATTAATTAAAAGATATTATTGTCAATAACTTTTTTATATGTGATATCAAAATCCAAACATTAAAAGTTAATAATTATATTTTTATTTTTATTTTTAAAGAGTTTGTGCAGTCTATGAAACGGTCAATGTGTGACCTAAATATCGCCCATAGACAATTTCATAACACCTCGAGTCGCGACTGGCATAGTTTTATCATTTTTGTATATTCACAGTATATTAATTTTTTGTATTGTTGTTTATAAAAACTCTGACATCAAACGGTTGTTGAGTTATTTCATATTAAATCTGGAATAAATTTTTCTTTACTTTAGATATTATATTAACCTGTATGAATATTTTTATGTTTGATATCTGTTTTACAATGTACAATCTATATGTCATATTAATGTTTTAAGTTTTAATAAGTACCATACGATTTAGGTTTTAATATTCTCTGAAAACAGTGATTGCGGTGCATTCGGTGGGTTTCCTACAAAACTAAATTGTACATTCGAATAATATGTATAACGCGAGGTTCTAAATACACAGTAAGATATAGATTATTGATTATATTATTATAGTTTATTTAAGTACATTATATATCGTAATTGATTCACTTGCATCACATGAAAATTAAATTTAGTCATTTTTTTTCTCATATTATAGTATGTTCACCTCGCCGATGTTGGAGCTATTTTATATTTTGTTATAAGTAAACGAAACGTGTTTATATTCATTTTCTTTTTTATCACCATTTAATTTGTAACTCGCTTATAAGACATACAAAATATATTGTAGATTGTGTTTCAGTACAATCGATAGAAGTCCAAAAATAACTGCAATTAGTTACAAAATGAAGATGGTTTGATGGTTATATTTCAATTGACCTCGCCGTTCACTGACTAAGAGTATTGTTGCCCGTGTTTATATCCATAAATTTAACGCCACAGTCAAGTTATCTGCATCTGAATTGATTACAAACAAATAATACTTTCGTTTGCTAATAGAGTGAGACGGAAGATAGTTAAATGAACTGCTAGAGCAGGAATAAGCTATTGGAAGTATTGATTTGTTGGGTTCAAGAATCGAAGCCTGGCAAGAATACGCTTGGTCAGTAACCGGCTTTTGATTGTAACAAATAAGTACTTGTTAATATGTTGTAACTCGCCTTATATGTAAATATAATAATGTTTTATACGTGCAAAATATGACGCCTATCATAGTGTAAAGGTTCCGCTTAGGCATCCAAATGTAATGTAGACGAATAGACTATAGGCCATTGAGTTACTTAAGCTATAACTGCGCATCAGTTTATTACGTAAAAATTGTTTTTATGAATATATTGTTTGTTTAAAATGATCTTCTATAGTTTTACTTTCGCCCGTCCAAGCTGAGCTCACCTGGTGTTCCTGGGGTTTATAAATGTTATGCTATCGTAAGACAACACACTTAACGCCATTTCCGACTACGAATAAGTCATTAAACGTACAAAAATTGGAGATATGCAATATCTTGTGAAACATTTAATGTATTTCAACATAACATAACATTTCCGTATTCCGCTTGTCAAACAATAAGACTGAAAAATATATTTTATGACTGCTCAACTGCTTTTAACACCAGGACCAAAAAACGAAAAAAAAATACCAAAAAACCAAACTCAATCAGTAACTTGTATAATTAATTTACAACTGGCGCATAGATTCTTGACAACCTTGACAGTAGGTAATAGTTGGTGGCATTTTTAAAACGAAAATAGGACGGTGGCTGAGTTGTAGGCAGGCACGCAGCCCTGCGGCCAGCTGGCGCGGGCAGCCCATCAATAGCGGAGTCTCCCGCCACGAAGTGCGCCGTAGATACCAAGATGGCGCCGACGTACAGGCCAACGTCAAATCTAGCCAATTTCTTTCGATATCCGTTTTGGTCCTGTGCCATGAAATAATTTTATCAATGATGAAATGTATTTTATTTTAAGTTTCGATTAAACCAAAATAAAAATGCTATAATTTTCAATTTTAGGCATACTGTGCCAGTACCCTACTTTAGAATACATTCATGTGCTACTTTTGAAATTTACCAGAACGGTTATTCCGTGCGTTATATGAAAGTTAGCGAATCTACTGCAGGATTCATTTTAAGATCTTGACTAGTTTTAACAATGAAACGTTTTTATACAAATCTAGTAAGGTTATAAAAAGGCAATTTAACGCATCGAATTATTTTTAAGGATGACCACTCACTAATCTGTCTGAAAACTTACTTTTCTCCTTCATTATCCTTCGCTTTACTTCTTTTAGGTCTGCGTGTTGGAGTCGTTGCTCTAAACCTGTAATATTTCGGCATCTTTCAATACAAATTTAGCAAAAAAACATTAAATAAACATATATACACGCTCCTTCCGAAACGACATTTGAAATTGTCAATTATTACTTTTAAATTTGCAAATAGTAGAATAAGAATGTTTACTAATTACTTATCAATGTCGGTAATTACGAATAATAAAACATGATGAAATAAAAGTCGGACAGGTAGGCTGATGCATTAAGTATGTTTTTACTACATTTGAAGAACTCCATTTTTTTTCTAATTTTTATATCGTGCAATTTTTCTTCATTATGTACACGTACCTAAGTACATAATTATTAATTAAACATTTAAATAAACGTCAACAGTCGCACACGGACTAAGTGAGTAAATAATTTTGTATTTGTCGTAGAACTGCCGGATCCAATTACAAAGGAGCACAGGTCGTTTACATGTTTCATGATCTGATAACTTGAGAAAGACAGCAGGAAATTGATGCAATTTGAATATGACCATATGGAATGGTGTCGGTCAGCAGAAACCGCTGTCCAGCAAGCAATGTTCTTCTTAATGATATACCTATTCATTTTTCCCAAAAGTATATTTTACCTCGAATATTACTACAAATGTACAACCATCATAAATATGTACAACCGAAGTAACTACGCATGCAAACGTGTGTTATGCACCAATAAACTTTAGTCTGTATTGCCATGTCAACTAAGGTCAATTTATATAACTGAAGGTTATGGATATCTGAAAGCAATTTCAGATATGAGTAATATTGTATCCCACACCTTTCCTACCTGACGTGAATTCATGCTAAATGACTATTCAATAGACCAAGGCATATAGATTCTCATTGCCTTGTTATGGCTATTTTCGAAAAATCTCATGTTGACACCTGACAGCTGATTATGTCTGTCATTTCTAAATTGACAATTGACAGTTACATTTGATCGGTCATGTTTGTATGTATATAAGTTAACTATTGGGTACAAATGGAGGAGGAAAATAACTAAATATTGATAATTTCACCATAAATAATGATTAATGCTCATTAGTAACATATACAATGGCATTCCTGGAGGTAATAGCAATGATTACATTATTATGTCCCTAAACGTTGTGGCTATGGGTGCTCGAAAGGTGTATTAAATTGTTTTTTTTTTTGCTTATCTGTAATAAGGAATTTATTACACTTTTTTGGTATTATGATTTTAATAGCTACGTTAATAACAGTATGTGTACCTTCATGTTTTTAAACAGTTTTTATGCGAGTGTTTGTTGTATAAATTGATTCTTTTTCTACAGTGGCGTCGTTTTATGTTCTTCGATATACATAAGAACGTCGATAACGGAAAAATTGCAGAATGTCTTCAAGTAAGTTAATCATAATAATTGATAATTCTATCTACATACAGACTGTATATTTATAACTTTACATATCATTTACATATGGTATAAGAAAGCTAATGGTAATATACTACCTCATTCCTGGATCATCTATTGACTCTTCACCCTAATAAGGAATTCAAAAACTCGAGGATTGTTTTATTGGCCCCATTGGTGTAGTGATAATATATCTATATACTGATCTATATCTATACATTATTACTAGGCTTACAGCGATATATTGACTCATCATGATGTCTCTGGAACCAGAAGACCTAGAGACTTGAAATTTGTTAGGAATCATCTTTTCGCCGAGCAGAGGTCAACGAAGAGCGAATTTTACGAAATTCCACCCATAAGGGGGGTTCCCGAGGGTGTTAATTATAATCTATATAGCAAAGCAACATTTGCTGGGTCAGCTAGTATTATATGTAAGAGAGAAATTGTATCACATTTCATTCTTTTAGGACACAAATATAACCGTAGCCACAAGTGGCAATAATCATGTGATTCTGTGTGATGTCACCGGGTGGGCACACCTCATCTCCCGCAACTGGGAGATAACCTCGTTCAAGGCTTACGAGTTAACCATCACCCTGGCCTACCAGCTGCCCGAGGATCCCTATTTAGTCACTGTTGGGGTGAGAATTTAATAATTGTTGCAATAAGAATGGAACAAACACTTGTAAAGTAGTAAACATGCATAAATATGTTTAGACCTTAAATTAGTGCTTAAAGACTGATGATTGAAAGGATAAGGGACCTATTATTATGTTCATTCAAAATAATTCAGTTAATTTACCATCATTTGCCAGTCTTGTGAGTTGTTTTAAAACAGCAGTTAAATTTAGTATCCACCAATGTCATTAGTGAAAATTGAACGGTTAAAATTGATTAATTTAAAAGAATACAATATGTTCTTTTGTTTTATAGAAAAAAAAATGAAAAAGATTGTATTAATGTATGTATTTATGTCACAAGGTACTGCAATTGTAAATACATAATACAATAATTTAAAACTTATTATAGGAGGATGAAGCAGGTGTAACCCCACTGGTGAAAGTGTGGGATTGGTCCCGTACAGACCGGCACGGCAACCCGCAGTGTGTCCGTATGTCCCGCGCAGTGCCGTCCCATATGCGCCCCACCCCGGCCACTGCACTTGCCGTACACGACAATAAGGTCAGTTTTATTTATTTCTCTATTGTTATCTATGCACATGCCATTTTATTGTATTCACTTACCTACCTTGATTTTATAATAACGTAGTTTCTTCGCTAATAAATCTGGTTTCTATTATGTGGTTATGTCACAAAGACAAAAACATTTATTTGTACAAGTGTTTTACAAGTATTATGTGGTTTTCCGACAAAATATGGATATTAAATCTATATATTTATCCAATAACGTATGAAGAGCAAACTTAAGCCTACAGGCTGTCTTACAGTCTATCCCACCTTAGCTGTCTTATTGAGGTGCATAAGATATATTGTTAAAAACACTGGATAATGAAATATTTCTAATACGCTGCAGGGTCTGTTAGCGGTTGGCTTCCAAGACGGTTCGGTGTCGCTGTTTCGCGGCGACATAGCGCGGCAGCGCAGCGGTAAAATGAAGACATTGTCGGACACTGGGGCGAGTCCTATTACAGGATTATTTTTTAAGTATGACAACCAATTTAAACTTACTGTCTTTACATTCAAGATAGATATTTGGACTGTAACATGGACATGTCTTATATGGTACTTTAATAACTTAATAGATTCCGGTCTAAATTTTGGGTTCTCACATTAATCAATTATCATATCGACGCTGGAAAGGAAAAAGTTACCAAGCGCCATGTTGCTAATTTTGCAACAGAGCTGTTTAAACATTTATTTTTTCTAAGAAAAATCGTAGAAAATTGATTATTACAGGTATTTGAAAAAATTCAAGGATTTATTGATTTTTTCAAATATCTCTAATAGCGTTTTCTACGATTTTTCTTAGTAAAAATAAATGTATAAACGGCTCTGTT
>DWQT01005414.1:0-10327 GCA_018244895.1 Myscelus amystis hages | reverse complement strand
TAGATTGGGCTCAAATGGCTGTGTGGTTTATCCCCAGTTAATCATTTATTAATATTATCAAACATTCATTAATGGTTTGAAATCACAGCATATAACACCAACTCAGTAAAAGTTTTGCTCAAGTGTTTAAAATTAACTAGGAAATTGTTTGAATCAAGTTTAACGAATTTTCTCTAAATCACGACTGTGCTATTTAGATGCTGTTATTAGCCAAGATGGAATCTACTCAGTATTTTAACATTGGTTTGCGAAATGAATGAAATGGTGAAATATTTCTTACTTCTTATCAAAAATACCATTTGTGGGTAGTTGAATATTCTACCTGGGGAAGTACCTATCGCCTCTACACTTATGTACATACGAGTATATAAGAAGCAGTTTTTATTGCAACAACTGTATTGATGATTTTTATACATTCATATTTTTGGCTCTACATTTTTTCTAATGTAAGTTAGTTTTTGCAATTTCTAACTTTATTTAAGTTTTTTTGGTTTACCCATTTTCTCCACTCATCCTTGTTGACAGAATGTCACCGACTGTCTCATTTCAGTCACATCAGAGGTCAGCTGAAGGTGACGTTTCACCAGGTCTCACTCACCATGTAATAGTAAAAGAACTCAATCTGTAAGCAGATGACAGCGGGCTGATATTGACACCCCCCTCAGGTACACTCGCCCGGAAGGCATACTGAAACATGGCTGATTTTATTCAGGTTCTTTGTTATTTAAAAGCTGAAAGATTTTTGCCGCCCTTCTCGCGGTCCACTATAGCTTGAAGGGCGCTCAAACCCGAAGTACGTTGACTGAAACATTACCTTCATTGAGTGTATGTACCGTATAATGATTCAAAAACTTTGAATTTGAGTTTAACGTCATTGCATTGCGTAGTTTTACCATACTTTCGCGTGTAACAACAATTATATTGTAGAACAATAATAATTGTTCCTTTACTCTGATACATCTACAGTTATTGTTCTAGCTTATCTGTGGTTCCTTTGTCTATGATTGGCCACGCTCGTTTCTTAGTCTGAATTTTTACGATTACTTACCGAAGCAAATTGGAAATCACTATTATTAGGTAGCGGTAATAACTATAATTAACTAACGAACTTTAATTAACATCGAGTGACTATTACGTTTAGTGGTTAGTGATTGTCAATGTTAAACCGGAGGTCGTGGGTTCGATTCCCACCCGGAACAAAGGTCTGTGTGATGAGTACCTACGTTTATTTGTTGTGTCTATTGTATTACTATAGAACAATTTAATCTCAATAAAGGTCAAGATTTTTGGTGACATGGACAGTTGTATAGGCTGTTAACATTTTGGTAAAGACAGACAATATTACATGAAATACATCTATTTTAAAATATATTTCATGCAGATTATGTATGGAACACATTATGATTTATAGAGTTCTAAGCCATAATCGTAGATCGACATAAACGTAGTTATGAAATAACTTTCAATCAAATATGCAAAATTTTTGCCGTCTCTAAAGATGTTACAAAAAACAACAATAAAAAACACACACATTTACACAAAATAACTGAGCAAAAATGTATTTACAAATTAAATAAAACAAAATACAACTACCTATGCGAAATTGCTTATTAATTTAGTATTCTTAATTTGAAATAAAACAGCTTAACCCCTATTCAGACATTGAATATTTGGTACTTGTAAATAAATTTTTACAATACCTCATCTTCAAAGCCAGTGATTTTTAGTCTTTTAAATAAAGTTCAGCTTTGTCCAATATTACTTTATACTCTTTACAAATGCTTAAAGTCATTTCATGGATTCAAAAACATGGGTTTAATAAAATTCATCTCACACGAACATGTTTCAGTAAAGAACCTTTCAACTGCTTGTGGCTGGCATTTGTAGTGTCTATTACAAAATGGGGATTTTTTTACATTTTCACGGTTAAAATACCAATAATACACCTTGAATTCATAAACATGATTAGTTCATGTATTTCTAAGTGGAAATAGCCGGTTTAAGCCCGGAAAAGTCCGTGGAAATGGGGAAAAGATACGACCAGCGCCATCTAGTGATGAGAAGCCGTTAATGAGAAAATCTCGCCCTGTCTTTCGGTATTTATATTTCCAAATAAGTTTTATTTTTATTGTGCACATATTTTAAACACAGCTATGATTAAAGATTAAGTAAATCAAATGTTATGTTGGTATAAATATTCCAGAATTATTGCGATTGTTAAATATTTTATTAATTCTAAAACTTAATTTCTTATTAATAATTTTAATATATTATTGCATAGTGTTATTATAGTATATTTTATGATCACTGAAAGACAATTAAGGAAGCTATTAATTCTATTTCACTTTAATGAAATTAAATGCACTGAATGGCCATCCTTATATTTTTCGAATCAACATAAAAAAAATTAGAACGCCAAAAACATTGTTAGAATTAGTATGAGAATAGACAAGAGTAAGGTAAAAGCCCCTATAATTGGCCTCATCGGAAGGCGGATCGGCCGATCGCACACCGAACCTAGTAACCGAATTTCGAGCGCGAAACAAAAACTGACCTACATTGGCGCCCTACCGAGTTCACCCACCCCTGCCGGCTGAGACGGGCCCTACGCGTCTTGCCCTTTCCGACTGTTCTGCACTTTCGATTATTTCAAGGTGATCTAGTGTGATTGTGTATTGATTTGTAAATATAAAAAAAAAAAAACAAAAAGCATGCATCATTATTTCAAGCCCTTATTTTTGACACAAGATAAAAGCTATCAATGTGCCTTGGGGTTATAAAAAAAATTTACAATAAAAACACAAGATGCATCATAACACCAATGCATTATAAGGAAAAGTATGCAACTGTTGTACAAGTGGTCCGAACGTAAACAAATAAACGTCGGCCGAAGCCGCCGCGGCCTGGAGTCCGAGCGGGCAGTCGATTGCGCCGCAAAAAAAAGCGCATCCTATTATCGACTACAACAAAAGGACTTGTGCAGCGATACCTAAGTACACATCTCGATTCATCGTCTCAACTCGATCCGAACCGATCCTATTGGCGCGCCCCACTGTCGCCGCGGGGGAGCGGGACGGCGAGTGGGATTCGGGGCGCGCGCGATAAGGAGGGAGATGGTCATCTTAGCTGCCGAGTGGCGTCCCACTGGGCGGGGCCGCGCCAAGGAGTGAGCCTCAGATGCGCGTAGTGCTGGTGGGGCCTCGTCCGAAGGATCGCACTGCAGTCGTCCGTCGCGGCACCGACGCGCGCCCGCGACCACGCGCTCCTCGCAGGATCGCCTTACGTAATAACTAATCGGATCGAACCGCTCGCCCGATAATCGATTGTGACAAGTGAACTCTCAATTTATTGTGTTTTTATTTTGTTTATTTTTTTCCGCGAAAAAAGTGAACTTCAATTATTTTTGTGCGCGCTGGTGTCATGTTGTTGTTTTGTTTTCGCACGAACTCGATCATTTTCGGGAATACCTGACTGTTGTTTTGCCACAACAATTTTGAAGACTGTGAGTGCCGACGTATCGAGTTTTTTTTTGCCGAAACGATTTTTGTTTTGTGTGAGATTTTGACTTGAATTATTTAAATGTGTTTTGTGGACAACATTAACAATTATTTGAGTTACTATCACATCTCTCCGAGATAAATGTAAGTGTTTTCTTTTCAATTAGTGCTGCAGGTTAGTTGTTGTTAGTTTGAGGGATAATAGGTATTATTAGTGTTTCTGAAGTTTGTGGCCTAACGTGTTTTAGTGACAATAATAATGTTCTCGCAGTAACCGATATTATAAACAATTCTTATTAGAAATTATTAATTTGTAGATAACCTTCATTACAATTATACAAATTATAATATAGTTTATATATTTAATATTGAGAGTCATGAATCATGTTTTGTAAATACTAATACGTATTACTTACAAAATGTTTTACCTAAAAAAAATTTGTTCCAAAACTTAATTTCTGGATTTATTAGTATCTATCACAGGGATAAAATCGATAGTGTAAAAAATACTCAAAATGCGTTAAATGTGTGTTAATACATTGGATTAAATATTGTGTTAATACATTAAATTAGATGTGTTAATACATTGGAATTATAAAGTCAATAATAACACATAAAAATAAAAAACTAGCGTACCTAATTAGTGATAAAAGAAAACACTAAAGTTATCTCGTTAGCGATAAAAAAAATCTATGATTAGAAATCGGTGTGATAATAGCGATCGGTAAATCAAACGGTCAATTAATGAGAGTTTGTTAATTGGTGCATGTGTGGTACAGCGTGATCCGATCGGGCCGTTAATGCGATTGTGATTGATCGGAGTCAATTACTGTGGCGTTTACCCTGCATTTTTGGGTCCCTCGCGTTCCACGGTTTTCGCTATTTGAAATTAGAACAATATCGTTACTCTATTCAATTGTTCTTTCAGATTTTTTAAAATAGGATTCTTTTGGATAATAACGCAAAAATAAAGTGTAATTTCGAATCGGTTTTTGTATTTACTTTTAGTAATTACACTTTTCTCACAACATTCATTGTTCTTACGGTTTTGTGAAGATTATTGTGCGCTATAAATATGTATGGTATTCGATTATAGTGTGTTTACAAGAATTTATGAATTATACAAAAAACTAGGTGAATTGAGATGTTGAGACCTAAGAATTATTGTAACGTGTTTTAACTGCCGTTAACTGTTTTTTTGGGATTAGATTTTTATAGCAAAAAACGCGTCAGGGAAAAGTTTGTTGAAAAAAAATGATTTTCGTCAGTAATGTTTTGCATTGTATGCATTCTGAAATAATCTTATTAGATTCGGTTGCCAATAAGACTGCTCGCGTACAAATTAAATACATGAAACGAAATGGTGATGAATATTAAATGAATGAAACGCATAATTTATTAATGTTTTAGATTTAAAAAAATTGATTAAGTGCACTGCCTAAATTGCATAAAAATTTTTTTTTGTGATTTTTGGAAATAAAGACGGATGATAATTAATTTGGTTTGTTCGTTGTCATTAAAATTATGAAAGTTTGACGGATTCGGTACAGATGGCGTCTGTCGAGGTTCTTGACCCCGTTTCCAGTCGCTGCCGTGCCTACTGTTGTCTGTGCGTAAACTTTTATTTGTTTTCGTGTTACGTCGCAACCGGATTATTTCCCTATATCGGAGTGCACCCTCCTCTTCATGCAGTGGTCCCGATGCAAATTATTACTGCGTTCGAGTTGTATTATGACTGTGTATACTCGTATCTAACGATTTGCTCAATTATAATAAAAAAGCGGTCAATACCTACATTTATTTTTATACAAAATATTCACCGGTTCATTTTTATTGGGTTTATGCATTTCCCGTAACTAATTTAGTTAAAATGAATTTATATTTATTGTTTATTTTTTTATAGTTTTACCGACACAGACACATAAATAATGCTAATTTTCTGATATTTATTTTTCAAATTATTATCCCGCTGTAAATTTAAATAATGATACGATTAAAAATATCAATAATAAATAAATTTTAAGACTGTTCAATTAAAATTAATTTTCGTTACAAAAACTGTGAATACTGCAGTCACCTTTAAATGTTACCGGATCTGATACTTACTTTAGTTTTTATGTATTTCTTTACTTTTATGTTTAATATACATTAAATTAATTGAATATGAATTTTACTTTTACGATAATGATTAAATAAAATGTTCTTTGTACTCTGCGGAGGAAATAAATTAATATACGAACATTTCTGTTATTTACTATAAAATTAATTTACAATCTTTATGGTCTGGCATATAAATAGCTTGAAATGAAATGATTAAAAAGATAACTGAACGATATTTTCTTAATCAGTTTAATATAATTATGCGTCTTACAGGATTTTAATAAGTATATTAAGTGTAGTAACCACGGTGGACAAAAGTATGCTTATTTATGGTCATTCCCATGAAGACGTAAAGTCATAAATTAATTATATGACGACTCTGAAACAAATCTGTTTTGTAGCAAATCTTGTATATTGTCGTGAGATATTTCGACAAAAATGTTGTTATGTTTCTTCGTGTCATGTTACGACAAAAATGTCATTGTTAGAATTGATTGATTTTTCGCGCAATTGCTTATTTCGAATGTTGCAAAAATGGATACATTTGCTATTTGTATGAAATAATTTGAATTTAGCATCCATTACATTAATTTTTTGCCAATTTAGCTTATTCATTTTTAAATTGTTATATGAGTGTAATCAATGTGTACACTTGAAAACATTCGATGAACTGTAAAAGTAAATCTTGCCGAGAACAGAAGTTGATTGAAGATTTGATATTAGTATTTATAAATAACATGAAGAGGAAAACAACTTCCTGTTTTACAAATTGAACTTAATTTTTAAATAAACTTTATATACGGTTACATAAAACTTCAATTAGTTTAACTTGGCGCATGTCATTAATTTAGGTTTTTCTTTCCATATGTCTGAATTTAATTAGGAAATACAGTTTATTTGACTAGTACCTGTTAATGTAGAGTTTAATGAACAGCTTTGAAAATTCTCAGTAATATGTCATATTAACGTTTAATATTTAAGGTATCTGTTTAAATAGTTTCTATATATTTCATTGCAGTGTTTACAGTTCGTGTGAATCGCTTAAGATTTTATTTTCAATTTTCCCCTTATTGGCTTTTTGTAATATTTCAAATATTTAGTTAATGTTGCTCTATCATAGATAAACGCAGCATACTCCTTTACATCGTAGCAGCTATCGAGCTTAGTGGACGCACGGATTTTTAGTTTAATTTATAATATATGTACCTATAAACCTTTTAGAATCGTTTAAGTATAATATTAAAATGATGATCGTTTTTAATGTGTGGATAATATTCAAAAATAAATGAAAGCCACATAGATATATAGTGGGGTTCTATTTCATTGCAAATCTTAATTTAAAACCAGTTATAATTATGTATTCCTCAGTTTTAGCGTTTAGGTCGCGATTAATATCAAGGCTTAGGCTTAGGCGATTATCTCCACTTCCGGAGTGAAAGACCTGGTCTCGGGATAAATCCGACTTTAAAATACGTGTTATTAAATTAAACCGCTGCATCATTTGAAATAATGTTAAAGAACAATTGTATTTCGAAAAAATCAACTTTCAACTGATTTTATAAATGATTTGTATTTTAATAATAAGCGAAATGTTTTATTCATTACGAGACATACATACAACATACATATATACACACATGGATACTTGCTGCTAATGAAAGTCGTGCATATTTTATGCATATTTCTCAAAATACCCGGCAGGTGCTAATTTGAAATCACGATTATTTTGTAACAAAAATATTATAACAAACAGAGTAAAGAATTCTCTATTAAATCAACGGAGCGTAGCAGTTTATAGTTCTATTGAAAAAAACGGCCCGACTCCGTTGCCAAAATCGGTATAAAAATATAGATAAGTCATTATAAATTGACTCAACAACGGACCTAGAAACTAAGATTAGACGAAAAACACCCAAAGATCACTAGACCTGAACTAACCTAATAATTCTGCATTTTTGCTAATTAAATGAAATATATTATGATGATACATTTTAATGTAATCGTTATAAAATTATACGAGTATTTTATGTATTATGTATTATGTACACCAGACAGTAAGGAAACGGAACAAATGGAAATCTTAAGATATAACATACGATCTCACTGCATTCCAAGCAAGTGAGATTTTAGTGTTTTCATACGCTTTTCATTATTAGCCAATAAACACAAAATTAACACGAATGAGCATCAATTGTATATTAAATTAAGTTTGGACATTAAACAGTAACAATGGTAGAGTTAATAGGTAGAGTGTAAGTGTACCTTAATCAAGATGTACTAAAGGAAGGCCAAGTTAAAAGTGCCTCTAATAGAGCACCCTGTATAACAATATCGATGGAAATAGAGCAGGCTATAGAAGTTTTTGAAGACCATAGCTGGAGAAGATCACTAATTTCTGTCTTCATGTGTTCGAAAATTGTAGGTCAATAAAAACTATCAAAGCATATGGTATATTTATGAAATCTTTTTAATAATATCTCGGTAATATTAAGAATTGGAAACAGTCACATAATCGAACAAACATTCTTTTCTGGTTCAAATCTGGGCATTAACTTTTATTTTTGTACATGTAATAAGGAAACACCCTGTAGTATATGCCTAGTACAAAAACATCGTCCACAGATAATATAAAACGCAGTCGATTATTATGAGCAATGATATATTTATAAGATCTAATCACCATTGCATGGGACTGTTCAACGCCAGATGTTAGAATCATAACCTCCTATATTTATGTATGTACCGTGCCATCTGAACCGGCTTTAATGTTTCCTTCCCAATATCGATAGTAATGATATAACAATAATTTTAATTAAAAATTACTTTAACACCCGTATAATGGGACCCGAGATAAGAAAGAAAAATAAGCTGGGACAATTCTATGTTTTGGAAATCGAATCCACGACCTGCACGTTAACAGTATTTCTAACCACTACACCGAAAAACATTCTCTAGAATGTTCTATGGACTTGAAACTCAGATCAGGGGTAGGTACATTGTTCCCTTAGCTGTTTCATTTTGAAAATAGACCGGCGTTTGAGCGTTAACTGTAAAAGGGTTTATATCGATTTAATTTCAATGTTGGAATCGACATATACATTGTTATTGTTTTAGTTTGAAGGTTCTAGGGACAGAAGATCCCTTCTTATATACAAGATTAATGATGTGCGGTGCGAACTCGAAATTTTTAGTTTCACTAAAATTGAACAGATGGCGCTGTCATTCTGAACACACATTTTCAGTTCAATATTTTACTTTTTTACACGTAAACATGTTTATTGCTTGTAAAAAGGTATGCTGTATCTCCCCATAGACAGCCAATGTTCGATTATAGAAACAATAAAAACAATAATAACTTCGTCTTTCGTGAGAGCGTCCGGTGTGACGCGTAACTTTGATTCGTAATGACGTCATCATTAGCGTTATGTTATACAGAGTGTAAGAACTAACCTCATTAAAAACTCACTTACAAAATGTATGATTTTTAGGTGTGAATTTATATTGTGTTCCCTGAAATAGATGTTGTGGACACAAATTTCGTTCAATTTCACTATTTTTTATCTGTGTCTCAAAAATACTGAATCTTGAATTTATTGTAAAAAATATTAGCGCTCAATACTCTGCCTACCCCGTCACGAATCGTGCGCGATGGTCCAACAAAAATATTAATTATTTATGGTAGTTACGTAGTATGCTATTTGCATTAAAAATACATAAAATTATTAAATATACAACTTTCGTATTTCTGTAAATTAATATCATTAGTGTCTATTGTAATTATATTTTATTTTATTAACACTATTTATAGCGGAGCAATCAAGATGGAGGAGAGTTAGGTTCGACCATTAGAGGAGGTCAATGGAATAGGTGCGAGGAGGACAAATGATTTCCTTTTACATATTATGGATATATAATTATTTTCATAATTAGATTCGTAATTATGTAAGTACTGGCTGATAAGAAAATGAGAAATCTTCGAAACCGGCATGTATTTGAATTAAGAATGTAGAAGAAGATAGAAATATTCGGTATCTAACATCATTCTCTGCTTACCCCTAGGCGTTGGCGAAATAGCGTCAGGATACAATAACTTACTAATCATAGTAACACTTACAGATACACAACTATTTGAAAATACAAAACGTCAGAAAAAGTTACATTGAAAATTCTCACCCTGTATAACGAACCGATTTTGACACATATAACATCTATTGTCATAATTACTGACGTCAGCGAATTTGGGGTTCAAACTATTCACCATCGTTGCGCGCTGCTCGTATTTATGAACACCCTGTATATACAACAGATCGGTGTGTTTATACAACCGTTATCAGGTAAGTAAAACGACGCTCGCCTCCATCCGGCCACGATATCAATGATTGCAATGAATGCAATCATTAAGTTACGATATACGACGCTGCCACTCGAACTGTGGGAACCGACTGACAAACAGTCCCACTGCTGGGCTTCGATTGAACTATGCACGGCGCGTAACACCCAATCTTGCAACATTAAATAGTAACTCAGCATATTTCCTCCTGCTTCCAGGATATATGTGGTGAGTCCAGACTACTTGGTCTTTACCTCATCATATTTTCTCCATCATTTACAACGATTTCATCATTTCTGTGTTCATAATTATAAAACAAATTTGGGACCTTAAAGATGTATGCTATATGAACCGATTCACACTAGCAAATAGTCCTATTAAGTCCTATTAAATATTATAG
>DWQT01005413.1:0-10328 GCA_018244895.1 Myscelus amystis hages | reverse complement strand
TTGTTTTAGCTCCGCCCACAGCGGGGGTGAGGGGGGCCAAAACGAAATTCAAATCGAAGTTGTACCTCGCCTTAAAATAATCTTGAATACACGAATATACTGTAATATAATATCTGAAAAATGTATTGGTCAATCGATGACAAGGTAAAGTAAATAAAACCGTAAGAACATAAACCATTTATTCAGCCATTTGACATTAGGTAGAAATCACATTTCACTTTAGTTTTGTATTTATATAAACGCGTTCATTTGGCTTCCGGTACTTGTAATGTAATTACCGATCGTCTTGTGCATGAATCGCGCGGACACTCTTTGAACACTGCTTCGAGACAAACTCTGCCACAATCTGATACCGACAAATATTCTCTTAATGAATTATTTTTATTCAATTACATCACATATTTGCATTGTTTATTTGGGTAAACTCGCCTATTCTTCTCGTGAATTCTTCTAGCCCTTTTTTATTTGCCGTAAGGAAAAACATTTCTTCTGACATTCGAAACAACCAACTCGACAGCTTGGGGTATCTAAATAATAAGATAAAATATTATTAAATTTATTTGGTCTTTATTTATATCGGCACTGTGTTCGATAAATGACGTAAAATTATTATTCCAACGGTATTTTAGTAGCATTGCATTCACCTTGTCTTATCTATTGGCACAAGGATATTTAAGGTGCTAACTGTAGCCGCTATCATGACGTCAGCCAGCGTGATCCAGCAGCCACCGAACCAGCTGCGAGAACCGAGCATGCTCTCCAGGTCCATGTAAGCACTTTCTATATCACACAGTTGTTGTGGCATCACGAAGCGACAGTTTTCGTATAGAATGGGATACTGTAATTGAAAACGGATTATTGGCATCAGACTTTAACATATTATATACATGTCTTTAAGGATTGGTGGACACTAATGCCTTCACTGAACAAATTAATAAGAACAATTGTTGTTTAGGAACATTTTGAATATACTAACAGCTGCGGCACAAAAACGCGGCTGAAGTACGGCTCCATTGTAAAACATTAGCTGGTCTAGCAGAGCACGCCCGCCCGGATCTCTCGGCAGTATCTTATCCGAATCGCAGTATCTTGATGCCAAATATGTGCTTATTGCATGGCTGCAAGTATTTGTAACATGACATTTATATATCGTTTAAAATCAAACGAACTCACCAAGTGAAATTTGATTAAAATTATGTGAACAGCTTCGTTCGAAGCGATTTAATCATATAAGTTTAACGGTAAATAATTGAAATTGTAAGCTATAGTTTCTGTGATTTCTCATAAAGACCATTACAGAAAAGATATAAACTATATAGTATAAACTAGTTTAAACTAAACTAGTATAAACTATTATTAAAAAAGAAACAGTAAGATATGTAATGTTTACAGGATCTAAGTGGATAATATAACACAAAAAGTACCTGTCGTATAGAATGAGATCTCTATCTTTGAAAATTGGCAATGTCTGAAGAGGATTCATCTGCATAAAGAAGTTATTATTAGAATGACATGTGACAACAGTTATACTAAAGTTCTAATGAACTCTTAATAAAAATCAGAGCGTCTCATTTCTGGTTCTACATGCCCTATCACGTTTACAAGCTAGACGTAAAGAAATAATTACACTAAATTATACAAGTCAAACCTATTGGCTAATTTTGTTGTTCACTGATATAAATTTAAAAAAATAACTTAGTTCAATTGCTTAAGTTTAATTGTTCCCTCAAGAATCGAGGTGGCTTTTAAATTTGTTATATACTATATTGAGCTTATCCTTTAAAAGCTTTTTTTGTGAAAAGCGTAAAGAGGAACTAGCCAGACGCCAGTGGCTTCCGGAAATTTGCCGCCTACTCATGATACCTAGTGAGATACCTAACTTGGAATCTACACATTCAAGACAAGCACAATGTTTTTGTAGGTAAGTTCATATTAAAGCTTACAACTGTTAATTCCGGAACCCTGTGCTCTCCCTTATCTATGTCCAGGTCTATTTCCGTTACATTGATATTCATGGCATCCAGCGCCATCATAACAGCCCTGCAAGTAGGGCTCCGATCCGCTTTCCATAGCGTACAGTGCCTGTACAAATAAACAAAATCTCTTCAATTCTAGTGCCATATAATAGATCCAAGACAAAGGAATTATTTAGTTTTAGGTTATTTTAAATGTATTAGGTATTAAACGTATTTAGGTTTTAGAAGTAATTATATTATAAACATACTTACGACCCCTTTTATACATCTAGAATTATGCTATGTAGGTAATACACGTACTGTTATAAAAAAATGAATAAACATAAATAGAAAAAAAGTGCCTTACTACGTGTTTATAAGTGGTATGCCTACTGGTCCGGTGCTGCTTGAGTTATACATTTACATATATCGATATTATTATTCGCAACTTTAAATGTCGCTTAAACAAGGACTGAAAGCAATTCTATAAAAAAACTAAGCAATTTGCTACCTGGAAGCATTATGTATGAGATTTGAGGCAATCTTACTTTAGAGTTGTTGTCGCAGCGGTTTTGCTCCCTCCTAGACCCATGTTTTTTATTGTTATATTCACTAGAATTTGAAAATATTTCTTGTCATTTAAATTAAATAAGTAAACTAGTATTTACATTTTCTTTCTTGTTTAAAATTTTTGTGTTATATAAGTTCTTCATTTGGACTTTTCTGACGTTTATTTTTTCCGTTGATAGCAACCTACACAGAACATCAGTCAGCAATGAGGTTAAAGAAAAGAACTATTATGTTTTTCCCAAACATATGATGATCTTTACAAAACAAGATCCAGTAATCTGAAAATACGCATTGACTTTTAAATGAATGTAAATTATAAGGTAATACACGGGGTGAGCTGGTAGGTATCTTGTTCAGTAGCATCGAGATCGCTGTCAACTTGTAACGTATTTCTAGTGATTTAAAAAATAAACGAATCGTTGCTAAACTTTTTGACATGTTCAACTTTAAGAAAAGTTTTATGTGTATGTTTTACCCGCGGTTATATTATACATCACAAAGGTATGAAATTAACGATGTTGTTTTTATGTATAATAGCTAAGACTTTTGAAATATCAATGATATTGGTTTATATTCTTTTCTCTTTTACAGAACATCAGGCACAGCGAGAAAGCCTATATTGTATGGGGACGAAGCATCTCCGCCAGTCCGATTTGTATTAATGACGGCTTCTGCTTTAAAAATTGATTTGGACTATCAAGAGATCGATCTTTTTGCTGCTAAACATAAAACGACGTTTTATCAAAAGGTGACGTATTTAGTATAAGTACTATGTACTTATATAATTATATTATACTACTATGTACTTATATAACTCCCAATCAGTATTAACAGTTTCGCATAGAAATGACGTTTTGAATTATTCCTGCAGTTACGTATTACAGTTTATAAAGTACCTACTTAAATTTACCAAATTTTGGTCGTACCCTCTTGATCAACCGTTACTTGGTAACATATGAGAATATTCTCAGCTTTGTAACTTTGACGATTTTTTTAAATTTGTTCTAGATAAATCCTCTGCAGAAAGTCCCCGCGCTAGTCCTAAAGGATCAAGTTATTTGTGATAGTCACGCCATTACTATGTACTTTTGTCAAGTGAGTGGCGAAAGCAGCCTATATCCAAGAGAACCAACTGCTAAAGCTCGAATAGACGAGATGTTATTTTTTAACTCTGGCACGCTTTTTCCTATAGACAGTGCAATATTCGTAAGAAAAAAATTCAAATATATTTTTTTTTAATTTCTTAATGGACTGCAAGTATTAAAATCGGATTTTTTTCAGACAGATTATTTTGCTGGCGAATGGCCTGCGAATGAAATAATATTGAAAAAACTTTATTCAGCTTTAGATCACGTAGAATTTCATTTGAAGAAAAATGTATGGCTTACGGGTGACGAGGTATAAATTTAAATACCATGGGACTATATTGTAATAGTTACCTAATGTTATATTTACTTACATATATATGTCTTTCTTTCAGATGCGTCTATCCGATATCTGTCTTATGTCAACGGTTTCGTCTATTTATCAAATTGTACCGAGATTAGACCGCCATAAAAAAGTCAACGAATGGTTAAATAGATGTAAGACGTTGCCTTTTTATGAAATCAATAGACGTGGGCTAATGCGTTTGTTGAAATTTGTTAAAATGATGAATCATTACAATACATTACATAAATAAATGTAGAGTAAGTAAATTATATGCAGGAGAATAAATACGTGATTATACCTATTACTAATGTTGTCTGTATTGTTGTTTGTTTTGTAATTAAATATGCAAAACAAAATAATATCGTTGATTTATTAATGGCCCAAAAACATGTCGGCTCTTATTTCGTCATTAATGTCGTTTCGTCATAATATTTAAACAAGTACGTGTTAATTGGACTATATTAATTTACATGAAAATAGGCTTTATATGAATAGTAAATGGTATTAGAATAATAACAGGACATTCATTCAACGGTTTTTAATGCAACTTAATATGGAGGCCTTAATTATACCAATTTGAATTTATGATATTGAAACTAAATGTGGTGAATTATTTACAACTGATATTAAACACTATCTGTCGTTATATATTGTCTCAAAATTGCCTGTAATTTGATTTTTTAATATTTCATAATTGCCAAACCTTTCTACAATATATTGTTGCCCTATAAAAAAAAGTCGAACATGAATAGACTTCACTAATCCGAAATGTCAGTCTCTGTAGTCTCTGCGCTCTATTGATTGGTCGACGAGGAGATGTGAAAAATGGCTGCCTTGCCTTCTCCCACTCAGGTAGAAATCGTAGAAATTATATTAATTGTGTTAAAATATCGCTAAATGTACAACTTCCATATAAAGCTTAGTGATTATATTATGCTAAAGTGCAGTCTTTATGAAGGGTATGCTCAAAGAAAGTACAGAAATTAGGCGTTGAAGTGCCGTGAAACAGATTGATCTACATTGATTTTAAATAAGAGATTTAAGTGGTTTTACGAGTGGACTACAGTTGAAGATTTGTAGAAATTACTGTGCAGTGTTGCTTTTTGTGCTTGCGTAATATCTGGACTCATAGTTCGCAAATTGATAGTAAAATTGGGTGGTTTTTGCGCGAACATGAAATGTCATCTAGTGGTGATATGTCACACCCAATGATTGTTTTAAATGTTGGTTTAATATAAGATAATTGTGTATTTTCCGATCTGAAAATGTGGCTTGAACCATTGCAGGTGGCAGGGACCCACAGTTCTATATATGAAGCTTATTATCACCAAGTAAGTACTGTGGCATTGGCTCTTATATTCTAAGTTATTTTATATAATTAAAACTGTTAATTCTGTATCAATTTTCATTGTATCCATTTAAGAACATCCCCAAAATTATCAGTTTCTTAGTATTGATACTAATAAACACCTCTATTAATTTTTGCCTCATTTCTATAAATGGGAAAGATTGTATACCTATGGCATTAGCATTACCAGTTTATAATTCCTATAACACTTTACACGTCAAAATTTGCAGCAAATCATCCACCCAAGGTCTGACCGTAGCCATCATTTCCTATCTTCATGTATAACCTGCACTGCACTCCGTCATTATTATGCATATTAAAAATGTTTGAATCCATAAATTCATGGTGACAAAGCCGGTTGGTCCAGTGGTTGATTGCCCTGATCACTAACGAGGATGTGAGTTTGATTCCCACTTAAAACTAATATTTGTGTCCTAGGCATGAATATTTCTTCTGGGTTTGTGTAATGTATAATATGTTAAATGTATGTTGTACATTGATTGTTGTCCGTTTATTTTACAAGATCTGCTTAGTTTGAGATCAGATGACAGCATTTTGGCAATCAAAAGATACCATTATTATTATTATATTCTATATTCCATGCTGTTCGTCCTTGAACAAGTAATTGTGCAATGTTCAAGTTCAAGTAAATGCAAGTTGCCAATAATGACCTTAAAAGAAACTGGTTGAACTGGAATGTATACCAAATATTCTTACATAACAGCTATTACAGTCCATCATTTGTATTGCTCCGATGACTTTGGGTGATCAAAGAACTGCTGTAACAATGTAAATATTGTGGAGTACGGCCGGTAAGAAAACCTACTCCAATAGTCATATTTAAATGGGCTGTGGCAGACATGTACAGAATCATGCTTTTCCATGACTGAATACTTTAATTTAAGGATAATTAAGAAACATTGTTACTATTATATCATCATACCAGTTCCTCAAATAGGGTAAGCTGATAGCTCCAACAGCTAAATAACTCAATTTAATATGTGATACTATCTTAGTAACCCTTTGGAACGGTTTTCTTACCACCGTAAGTGGCCATAAGGCAGTAGGGTATTTATAGTGATTTTATAACAATAACTAAGCCAGCAACGGGGTTACAGGAAGCAGTAAAAATACTACCTGGGGAGACTCAAGCCGAATTATCGGTTTCAAAAGCTTTACAGCCTATTTCATGGCATTGTACAATTTCCCAAGATTTAAATAGCCACATTATTTCTACATGCTGTACTTAATATGTCTGAATATTTCAGGTCGACCCCAATGGCACTGGAGCAATCCAGGCGCTGGATGCGGCGCGTTTCTTAAAGAAGTCCCGACTGAGTGATGTGGTTCTCAGCAAGATATGGGACCTGTCGGACCCCGCCGGCAAGGGCTACTTGGACAAAGTGAGTTCAAAAACTTGCATTCTTCATTTATTACCAGTTCATAAAAGTTAATAGTCAATTGTTTTTAATAATTGACATTAGAAAGCCTCACTTTGAAAGGTTGCAGGTTGTAAGCAATATGTGTAGTTAGGGGACACCGGGCGCGGTCACCGCATACGTGGGTGACCGTTAGTTTCGGATTTCCACAAATATTTCCCTGGTTTGGAGGGAAAGTTGAACAATCCAACTAGCGTAATGTTGTTAGTCGACAACCGTTAAAACTTGTCGAAAATTCTTAATACAGTTCAAAGACATCACATAAAAAGGTCAACCGTTATCAAGTACACGGACAATTTGCAATGGAATAGGGTGGTGGAGAATGCTCTAGACCTGCCGTAGTTGTGGGAGACAATTGTGTCCAACAGTGCGACGCAAAAATGTTTGCAACCATAAACATGGCTAAGCTAAGGCTAATTATAGGCTCCACGAAGATTACAAGTGTGATTTTTAAGACATTTTTTTTCCATTAGCGTATTGAGTGTTTTAATTTTAAATTCAGTATTTCCCAAGCACTGAATAATGTACAGATCTAGAGATATGATTTATCTTAAGGAAATTTTGATAAAAGAGTGTATGGGGAAAATTTCAAGTTATAACATCTTCTAACAACTCGTCTAGGGAGTTAATCTCGATATCTTATCTAGGATATTTGTGGATGAAAGAATCGTGATATGATTTGTGTCTTTGTTTTTCATATTCATGTAAAACAAAGTTATTTAGCATAAGTTAAAATTTTACTACAGTCTCACATCATGAAAAGCAATGATGTGCCTTGTGAATGTGGATTACATAGAGTACATAGAATGCTCATGTAAGCCATATTTGAAAAGTCTTGAATTATGTTTTCGTAGTAGGCTATTCCACGGTATTGAAGTTTTGAGAATGAAGATAATGTTTCTTATGATGATGATGGTAACTTACTCAAAGACGCTTCTCTCTGAATCTGAATCTCTTTGTCTATGAATGGACAGAAGCTGGTCGTGTTGTCTATTGATTATGGTTTTATTTAAAAAAAATAATCACATTGGCCAGGTCTTAAATTGAAGTCTTTTAGAAGGTAGCTAAATTTTGACACATATGTACATGTATTTTTTTTCATTGTAGATCCAATTTCAGTTTATATATTAGGTTGAGTCCTTTTTTTGATATATACATGCCTTTTATATTGAAAAACGTAAAAATGGGTCACGGACTAAAGCCTAGTTATTGGGGACTATATTTTTATATAGCTTTGTCAATCTCAGCAAGTGCCCTACATAATAATCATACGACTGTAAAATGCATTACAATCACCATTTTCTCCATTATGGATAAACGTTTTATGAACGAATAGTGCTTTTAGTTTTAATGACAATATCTCATGCTGCCGTCTTGAGTAATGAACTCTTACATAACCAATCCAGTTTTAATAATTCCATACGTTCGGTGAATGGGCCGAAGCCTAGTTAAGGAGTTGCGATAAGCGCCACTTGAGATGCGTCGGATGCCAAATTTGCGACCCCGTGTCGGGATAACTCGTGCGGCCAGGGTGTAACGCATTGCCAAATATGCTCACTTTATGGGCTTTTTTGATGTCATCACAATTTGTATTTGGAATTTATGCGGTTAAAGCGGCTTTCATCAGTAAGCACTTGCCAGTTACGATCTGTTGTAATTTATGTTTTGAGTTGAAGAATAATCGTTACTAAGGCCTTCACTAGTAGCTTACTCTCTAGCTCTTTTATTTATTTACTAGTTGACCTGGCAAATGTTGCTTTGCTATATAAATTATTTTTACCAACTTTCACCGTTTACTTAGCGCACGCAAGAAAAGCTCTAAATTTTGCCCTTGTCGCAATATTTTTTATTGCTGCTCCTCTCCTATTCATCTTAGCATGATGTTATATAGCCTAAAGCCTTGTCGATAAATGAGCTATGTAACACTGAAAGAATTTTTTAAATCGTACAAATATTTCCTGAGATTAGCTCGTTCAAACAATCAAACTCTTCAGCTTTATATAATTCGTATAGATTCGTATAGAAGAATATTCAAATTTTTATCCTAACTTTATCACCGTAGTGTACATAAAAGCATACATTTTATTTGTGTGCCGTTATCTAATAGGTGGATGCTGTTGGATAATGATGCTCTAAATATTAATAAAATAACTAAATAAGTATTAGCAGTATGTATATATGTAGCATATTTACTGCCTTGTTACCAGAGTACAGGCTCGGCTTAGTTTAAGACCAAATGTCCCAAGTTATTATTACATATTATGAAAAAATATATCTTATTGAGCGCTTAAGTCAGTATCCAAAATGGTCTCTTATGCTTCTAGTTTCTGTAAATTAGGATCTTTGAAAGTGAATCAATCAATCAATCATTCGTAACATTTCTAGTTCATTCACTTCCCCAGCAGTCGCCACTCGCCACCTATAGCAACCGTGGCCTCCGTACTGTGTTTAATCATGTCGTAACGAGTGTTAATGTCCATTTGGCGTTCGTATGTGTGCCGCGAGGATGTTTGGTTACGAGACGAGATACTACCTTATCTATCACCATGATTAAATTGTACGCGTCAAATAAATGTGTCTCTTTTCATTATTTACTATTTGCAGTTCAAATTTACATTTTGGTGCAATCGAACGTTATACATATAGAGCGAATGATATTTCCTTAGCTTTTTCAAGGAACGAACACGTGGGATTCTATTTTTAAAATTACTAATAATCGTTTTCGAGCGAACGATTTTTTTTTGTCTGTGGAATGTTAGCGTGGGTTTCCATTTTTAAAATTCATAATTATTCGTGTTTACACTATTTTTGAATTGTTCTCATGAAATTACTATGGTTAGATTGTACATAGGTGATATTTGATTTTATATTGTACTGGGTAAGTAACTTAAGATGGTGCTTTGTTTTGCATTTTTACATGATGTCATTGGCAAAGTAATTGTAATCAATTTGTTACATTGTACCGTGCCTCCAACGACGTTCCGTTTACATATTACACTTTCTTTTATATAATTAGGTATTGAAAAAAGTTTACAAAAATAATGTTTATGATATTACTATATGCTATTATTTTTTGTCGACTGTCCGACGTTACGGAAGTCTATTTATATAAGCGTTGTTCGCAGGCGGGCTTGTTCGTGGCGTTGAAGCTGGTTGCGCTGGCGCAGGCCGGCAAAGACATCAACATGAGCAACATACACTCGGAGGCGCCGCCGCCAAAAGTGGTCAGTCACCATACTTGTTATTGAATAATAGCGGGAACAGAACATCGCACTTAATTATGCATTAAATAAGCATCAGTATTGTTTCACACGGGAGTACTGATAGCTTAGTGGTTTGAAATTCAGCCCCTCACTCCGAGGGGTCTGGGTTCGATCCGAGCACGCAACTCTGTTTGGTTACGTGTGTTTTATAACTAAAATTTAAATAATATCTGCTATAGCGGTGAACGAAAATATCTTGAGGAAACCTGCACACCGTATGTAATATTTTTTGAGGTGTGTGAAGTCTACCAATCAGCAATTAGAGACGTGGTGGACTATGGTCTAAATCCCTCTCACTACGAAAGGAGATCTGGTCCCGAAG
>DWQT01005412.1:0-10329 GCA_018244895.1 Myscelus amystis hages | reverse complement strand
TAACACAGGCATTAAATTGCCTAATTTGGAATCAGATAGCCGTGTGTGGAATTGTCCTAAGATATTATTATTATTACACTAGGAACCTCATAGTATCATCACATATTACACAAGTAATCATATAGCTGATTTACATATACGGATTATTAGATATTAGTATGAGACCGTTCTACTATTTGTAATTTTTTTTGTTACGTTTGTTTAATTACAATACTTACTTTCAATCAATCATATAGTGTAATGTAATAAATAATTTCTTTCTTACAACAAACACGGATGTTTTGGATTACACATTATTATCCGAGTCCAAAAGATTTCCTTAAGTCATTGTCAATCTTTAAACACGTATAAGGAACTCGCAAATATATTGAAATTGGATTCCGTCTGTTTACAAACGCCCAAATGGAATTTGATAGAACTCTTAAATGCTCCACGGTACGGAATAAGTAGATTTTTTCTTACTTATTTTCTCTCAGTGTGTGGATATGTTTGAGAGTAATATGCCTTCGCTTTGATGTGTAAAACAATGAATTTGTTTAATACAATATTAATAATTCGTAGTTCTCGTAGTGTGGTGGTTAGTGTCGTTGACCGCCAAATCGGAGGCCGTTGGTTTAATTCTAGCACAAACTTCGCGTTTTTTCGCTTAACTTTGCATATCGTTTTCAATCTGCTCCCATATTAGCTAAGAGGGATTACGCTTATAAAAATATAAATATTAACAAACTCATTTCGACGATACCAAAATATTCTAATTACCATAGAATACATTTTTTGTTTCACACTACATTAATAGTAATTCAAATTCAAATTGTTTATTCATTTTAATGTACATACATAAACTTACTGAAAGTCATGTTTTAGTCATCATACTTCGGCTATCTGCGCTCTTCAGGCTATAATAGACCGGGAGGAAAAAGCCGGCGAAAAAAACTCCCAGCACTCTTTTAAATAACAAAATTTGCGATATTGCAGTATGGCTTTAGTCCGTTCGCAAGCACACGTGACAGCAACCGTGTGTGTCAACATCAGCCCGCTGTCATCGGCTAACAAACTAGTATGAAGAAGAAAGAAAATTCAAACCATTCCCTTAATTACGTACAGCGAATGCGTTTTACGTACCTTTATTAGGGCATCGCGTAAACGCATCGTAAAACAGCTTTACGACTGTCTGAAAAGATTTACTAGTCAAACCATAGAATCGATACTGGTTAGAAAAGGCAGTTTTTTTTATTGCGTAACTAGATTTGCCCGCGGCTTCGCGCGCGTTTAATTCGGAGTAAAACAATTCCCCTTTACTTATAGCGTGAAATTTTCTGCTATCCTTGGAATATCTAAATTCATATACTACATTTTTACTTATTGCCATTATGAAATTTTGAGTAGCAACGCGTGCGAAGAGCTAGTACCTATAGTCTATAGCCTTCCTCGATAAATGAGCTATCTAACACTGAAAGAATTTTTCAAATCGGACCAATATTCGGACGGACCCAAATAAGTAAATGCATAATCCCAACTAAAACACAAACCTAGTCTAACACAAATTGGACTGCCATATGCGTCATGTTTAGCAACAAACAAATACAGTTCACGTCACTTCTATTCGACATGCAATCTGTGGTTGGCAGGTTTATTAGAGCACGCTTTAAAGAATAGACAATTTACTGTGGTTTAGCCGAGCGTAGCTACCGGTGTGAGGTACGTTCGAATATAGTCGTCAGCTATCCAATGTAATGATAATGTCACGCTGGGCGCCTTGCAAGCATTCCTGGAGGGGGCGGCGGTGGGAGGGGTCAGGGGGGTGGGGGCTGGAGCGTCATCTTGTAACTGATGTTCTTTGAAGGTCTCTTCCTCTGAAAAGTTCAAGTTACGCACTGTCAATCATTGAAGAGTAATAAATATATTGATGAAAATACGCATTGTGCGGCAATAAAGCGGTGTTGCGTGAATTGATTAATTAAGTTGATTTTAATATTAGTAGTTTGTACGCCGTATATGGCAAAATATGTATAGTTCTAATAATCGTATGATCTTCAAAGATAAATTTAAATGATGATGCTTTTACACTGCAAATGTATATTTTAATCTGATCCAATGTGATGTAGAAAAGTGTTAGATACCTAACACTAACTGTATGAGTAACAATTTGGAAAAAAACCATCAAAAGGAAGTCAAACTTGCTACTTGACGAAGAAGAGGGCTAACAGTACCTCAGTTACGCATCTGACGTATTACATCGAACCTCACTGAACCAACGGAACCTCTCTACTTATTAATTAATTGAAATTATTAGCGAGGCTTGAGTCCGGCGCTCGCAACCGCCGGTCTTCTCAGCAACAACGGACTCCCCGACAACGAGAACGGCATTCGATTATATATATGCTAGAGTTTAAAAAATGTTGATAGCGTGTTTCAGGATCTCGATTCTGATTGGTCCGTTTGAACGAAAGCGAGCGCGTTCGTTACGCTTGTTGAGCATCACGCAAAAAGATATTTCATGTCGATTGACTACAATATCATTGTTATGTACCTGAGCGGTAAACAAGATATACGGAGAAATTGATACATAGAACACGCACTGTAATTGTTTATGATCCAGAGTATTATATACGAGTAATACAGGGCATAGCTGAAACCACTGAACCTAAATTGAACCACTGAACCTGAAATTTTGCACACAGGCTAAGTGAGCACTAAAGAAGGGATTTTGAAAATTCCATCCCTAATGGAATAAAATGACCGCGGAAGGATTGTATGATAATTTATCGGTTTATAAGTTAGACATCTGAAAATGTATAAGGAGGGCCTTGGTTATTTAAAAAAAGTTTTTAGGAAATTAATTTAATAGAGTCGCCGAAAACGGCGTGTATGGATGTGGATGAGTGATGGATGTCGATGAAGCACGACAGGTTTGTGAGGACAGAGACATTTGGCATTCGGTTCTTTCTGTCTACCCCGTTAGGGACCTGGCGTGATGGTTATGTTATGTTATGTAAGTTTATAGCGAGCAAAGCTGCTAGTGAGAAATAAATAGAGATAGAGACTGTCTTCACTATCAATTACATAAAAGTCTATCGAGATTGTTCTTTCGAACAACACATAGAAACAATTGAACATCATTTGTGAACAAATGTACGGGCCATTGTTCGAATTGGATTTCGAAATTGACAGTGACTGATTTGTCTTATATTGAAATTCAATTACGCGTGGTTTTTCTGAGAATAAAATGGAAATCCATATAATCGTTATGGAATCATTAATCAATCAAGTTTAAAAAAATACCATAAATGCAATCATGGAATTCCAAAATACTGTTTAAAACTGTTGATGACGGCTGTAAAATTGGCCACAAAATGTATAACGTTTCTGAGGTCTATAAAGTCTGTCAATCCGCAGGGCAGATTAGGCCTAGAACACTAATGAGAGGAGACACGTCTCCAGTTCTAGAGAAATAAAAGAACTTAACTTAATTCTGGTATTTCAACTAGCTTTTTCCCGCGGCTCCGCATGCGTAAAACGATTCTCCTTTCCCTATACCGTGAAGATTTCCTATTATCTTTGGAATATCTAAATTCATACATATATTACATTTTTACTTATTCCCATTAAGAAACTTTGTATTGCAACGCGTGCGAAGCCGCGGACAAAAGCTAGTTATACACGTAAGCCTTCCTCTTGAATCACTCTATCTATTAAAAATACCGCATCAAAATCCGTTGCGTGGTTTTAAAGATCTACGCATACATAGGAACAGGAAGCGAAAGCGACTTTGATTGAAAATTAACCACAATTTCCATCGCTCACTGAGTTTATAAAAACGTCTACAGAACACAAATGTGTTTGTCTCGCGTTGGCGACAATTTAAAATGCCATCAAAACGCAATTCACGAACACAAAACGGAAAAGCAATTTGATTTCATTTTCCTATATAATGCCCTTTACTTGTTTGGCCCCGGCGTTTGACAGTGACGCGTTAGATTCGTGAGGTTGTGTCTATTCCAGTGTTGGAAACCCGATTATGTTTCCGATTAACATTTTGTTGGTATACAATCAACAAATAGACTTGTGAATTGGGAATTTGGAATCGATTTTACGCTTGATTGCTTTTTTATAATGCGCATTGTCGTTCTGTTACAAATGCTTTGTTCCTTCAAACTAACGAGACAACTGTTAAACCACCAATGTAGAATTCTAGAAAGACTTTTTTAACCCTTTTCATTGATTCATTGTTAGACACAGATCTTTCATAATGCCTTTTCATTAAACCCCTTAGACTGTAGTATAGTGTATTGAGAACATAACGCGTGTAGATTTCTTCACAATGTTTACCTTCGCCACTAAAGCGAGTGATATTAGATCTTAGGCGCAAGTCACTTTTCTGAAGTCTATCATCGAACCCCAGACGTGCTAAGTAGTACACTGAAATCCAAACCTTTGAAATACCACGGTTTCTAAAATTCACAATTGGACATCTATTCTTTCACCCAGTTGAATATCAATAGTTATTGTTTGACTGGAAATCGAACTTATTACTCCCGGATCAGGAGACAGATCTAACCACTAGGAAAAAAGGCGAATTTACTGACTGAAGGGATTCATGACACGAATAAATACAAAAATCTTTAGGTATTTTCTGTACAAATATTTGTGTTTGAATAAATCAAAGGATAAAAATGTGCTTGGGAGTTTGAGAAAGTATGAAATACAGTTAGGTAAGAACATATCTCACACTCTGACCCTGAAAAGGTCAGACCCGCAATACGTTATGCGGTGAGCAGGGAATCACTAAACGAGTTTGGGTAACTGTTACCCATTTACGCTGGCGTTAGCCATAATGTATTACCTCACATAACTTTCTATTTAAAGCTTCTATGTTAATTAAATATTTAAAGTTCCCTGTAACTACTAGTATACGTCATCGCCATTTTAAGTGAACATAAACGAAATTAGAGTTATAATTAGTTGTTCATGTTCCATGATTTTGTTAACGAAATAACTAATACTAATGTTTTAGAGTTAAAACTTTTCGTGCATAAGAAGAGGTAATCTCGAAATCTTGTGAAAGTTATTTTTATTGTGAACTTTTTATAAAATTAACCAAGCAATCATGCTGGGGGAGCGATGATAAGTTGCCACAGTTTCTAATGGACATGTGCAAGATTTTGATGGAGAGCTCTTGTCATCACTTTCTTTAAGAGCCTTAATTCATAACGCCCCAGGAATACCTTATCCTTACATGAAAGGTTATTTCCTTGAGAAAATCGAAATGCGTAGGTTCACCTCAACTTTCTCAAGTCCAGTCTCCGGTTATAACTTCAATCTTCGACGAATGGTTGAGTAGACTGTTTGAAAACAAGCTTAAATCACTTAAAATCATCAATAGATTATCCTAAAAAGGTGAGCAGTCTGGAAGTTCACTTCGAGTGTCTGATAAGCACAATTTAAGGTAGAAAACAAACGCGGGGGATTAAGATTCTATTAACCTTATCTTCATTTATCTCACCCCTAGAGATCTGAAACCTTTTAAGGATATAATAGTTAAATCGTTGTAAAATTACGTTAATTATGTAGATGTTTCGCGTATAATTGCTGATAATAACGCTTGAGATTACGTCGACCCTTAGGACTTGCGCCCGATGTATCCCGTCCAAACTTACTTAGCAGTTGAAGGATGAGAAGGGTAAGCAAGAAATAGTTAAAGGGATTTATATTGTTCCCTACAACAATTGTATTCAAATCTTTGGGTAATACGTAAATTAATTTCACAACAATTTATATATAATTGTAAATGTTGAACTTCTATGTCTTAGTAGTGGCTTAAAAAATACTGTTTTATAATGTACCCATGTCTTCCGTGGCTCAAGCTGTTACGCACCAAAATAATCATTTTAGCATTTCTACTGATATACCTAACCCAATATTTGGGTAGACGGTTACTTTGCATTTCCAATATAAATATGGATAGGTAATTGTAACCTAATTTCGTTTAGTGATTCTTCACCTCTACATGTTTCCTAAGTCGGGGCCTCCCTAAGTGACTTTCGATGGAACATATTGCGGGTTGGCCCTTGCGGGTCGGAGGGTGGTTTTAGCATTTTTTTCCAGCAAATTCGGTTGCGCGGTTACACGTTCCTTTCACCTTCGTTCGTGTGGAAATTTTGACGGGAAGCCATTTGTCGATTTCCGTTTAACGTTTTCGCGGTGCGCGGCCATTTCGCGTGGTGATTTTTTTCACTTACCTACATAGAAATGTTTGGTTGTGTTGGTAGCACTGAAGATGGCGATTTTAAGTATAAGTATTTATGGCATATATATTATTTTAGAGTTCGATACTTTTACAGATTCATATACTGTCATGACGGATGCAGGTGTTGAGGGAGACTAAGATTTAGGGTAAGTCATAGGTGAGACCGAGACTTACCTATCACTTACCCTAACAGGTCTGATACTGGCTGATGATGAGTCAGACCCGAACCCGGTGCATTTACATGAAAAGAGTGAAGAAGGTAGAATGGTAGAGAAATTTGAAATTAGAGAAGAATAAAGATATTTGAAACTTGTGCTCTCTGCGTAACCCTTTATATTAAAATAGGCTAAATACATGTAATTTATAAAAGAGCAAAGAGCTTTCATATTTTCAGCATAGTACTGAGATGTCACCAACGGAAATAATTAAACTAAACCGCAGCTCCCCAATATCACGTGTCGATTAATATGAATAGATGAATATTCCCTTTGACGTACTTCTGAAAATTTGTTACTAACCTTCAGCCAAAGGGCGGCCATAGCTTCACTTAGGAGATAGTTTTGTAACCTCATCAAAACTCTGAATGTCTTCATTAAGTGAGATCAGTAGACCAAAGTTACTCGTTCGTATCATTTCGTATACTCGTACTGCAACAGTGAATATTCTGATGTAGGTAACAACCGCTATTTAATTCTCTAAATGGCTGTTGTAGTTCAGTTAGAGCAGGAAGCACTGTTTTTATATCGTCCTCTCATTTGTTTCTTATTTTATATTTCTATTTTACCGTCAAATATCCTTGAAAGGTGACTTCAATTTTGTTCCGAATAATCGAGAGAAAAGAATGAGTCGGCTCTTGAAATCATCTCTTATTGGCTCAAATTGTACAAGAAAAGTTTAATGGTGCAACAGAATCATCTTCGATTGACAATTTTCTCGCAAATGTCGCGAAATGTTAAAAAATGCGCTTCCCGACTCACTATTGAATAGAATAAAAGAAACTATAAGAGCAACGCTGTCGTCGTTAGTAAAAAATCCTAATGTTCACGCCTTCGAAATTTTACAGTTCACGATTTGCCACCGCATACTACTCTGCTCCGGCGGACCGGAAAATCTGTTTCATAATTTACAATCATTTTGTTGGATGAATTTGAAAAAGTATTGAATAATATCTTCTGATATGAAATGACCTAGCACAACATTTAGAGACATAAACGACGTTTTAGCTTATAAGTATTTTGTTGTTGCAGCAAACTTTTGAAAATACAACATCTCTAATATATCTACAATGAATCTATTTCGTAATTTGTTCAGTAAAATAAACGTTAGCATTGTACCAGATGCCTTCTTTTTTAACTCTCCCTCTTTTACTTTCTTTCTGTTTCATTCTCTATTTTTATCTTCCATATCTTTTGAGTCCACTTTGTTATATTCGATTTGTGATGTCATTGCATATCCCGCTGAAGAAATCATGTTTTCATGTAAAACGTATTGCATATATATTTTAATAGGGCCGTAAATAACTTTTGTATCCAATGGTAAACCCATTTGAGACGTGCCAAAAAAACGACCTGTTTGTATATCTCACTGTAGATTCACAAAACGGATTTGTTCCTCTTTTATTCTATTCACTTAGTGAATTCCATTTGTCTCACCGCTAAATAACTAATGAAGCAAGAGCTCGCCATGTACTGGTTCTACTATCAACAGGAAAGATAATTATTATCTCGAAAGACCATGAGACTATCATGAATATGATCAATGTTTGATAAAAGATGTTTGTCGTGTTACGTTGATTCAATTACAGCTTCTTTATCATAATTAACGCCACCGTAATTATCATTTTCATTATAATCATTATCATGGTCATCATCGATGTGATCACCCTCTATTATTCTCCTCATTCTCCTGACATCTTTAATAGTTATGTTTTACTCTTTGGTATGTAAGCTCTCTCTCATTTTTTTTACCTTCACCGTCAGAGATAGTGGAATTTAACGTAATCTTGAAATAATGAATTTTATTGTAAAATCAGGAATAAACATCCACGACTTGAAATAATAGAATCCTAGAAAGGAAAGCTGGAATCTAAGTACTAGACCAGTTGTTTCTCCCAATGGTCATTATTATCCATTACGGTTTATCTACATAGCCCGTTATGAAAGCTGAGTAGGTCGTGGCATATCATTATGAAAGAAACCAAAAGGGCGTTTATTGGCTGCAACCCTTTTTACGGTCCAATGCGAGACACGGTTCTCTAGCCGCGAGCGAGGGAGGCATTAAGGATAACGGTGCAGTTCGTTGGGAAAACCGTTTTTATAGATAAAATATAGCACACTCTATCTAAATTAGCCACAGCTTTGAAGCAATTGAAAGCAAATTGAAATTGTGCTAAGCCTTTCAAGTGTGTTGTTGTTTGTATTGAATTTGTTTTTGCTAGGACTATTATACATGGATTTTGTTAAATTATATAATACCTTTTAGTAAATAGGTATAAATACTTTGTACTGTATCTACTCCTTTTCGTAAACATGTAGTGAGTAAAGAAGTTGCAAATGAACGGGTAGAAATAGTTTCTAGTCAACCTCTGATAATTGAACAAGTACGTTAAGGACAATAGAATTGTAATGATGACTGCGTAAAGCAAACTGCGTGTTTAGGTTAAAATATGGAAGCTACCTTTTGTTTTGTTCGCCGTTTGGACAGATAAAATCTATTTGCGTCTTTACTGTTAATGAACCTACAAAAGGAAGCTTAATGGACGATTATGTTGGCTTCTCGTAATTAATTAAAATTATTAATAATTATTATAAATTTATGAGATTTTAGCAATTACAGTTTGTAAGTCTTCATTTAATTAGTAGCTTTGTGGTATTTGCGAATAAAAATGACTTGTCTCTAAGTTATTATGAAATCTTTTCAAATTAATTTACACGAACTGTCTTCAGGGTTTTTGGTTATAAATAGTTAACGTGACTAACAAAAGTGATTACGGTATTAATAGTATCCTTAATTTTTCGCCAATCGACCCTTATCTAGCCTAACAATGGAGAAAGCCATTAAGAAAAATATGGTGTAATATAATAATAATAATCTTAGGCCTCATAAATATCCGATGCCATAATCCTCAATCTTTTTTCTAACGACAACCGACATCGGAGTCGTGTCGTGAGTGATAAAAGCGACGAACAGATCTGCATTCGGAGTTCAGACAATAATATCGATGATTTTCAACGTTAACGATCCACTTGTCTCTGGAGTGCATTGTCTCCAAGTGGAGAGTAGTGCGGACATGAACCGTATTCTTTCAGCATTATTTTAAGCATTATTTCAAGCATTATTTTAAGAATTATTTTAAGCATTATTTTAAGCATTATTTTAAGGGTTATTTTAAGCATTATTTTAAGCATTATTTTAAGCGTTATTTTAAACATTATTTAAAGCACTATTTATAGCAAATTCATATACTAATAATAAATAACAGAAGTCAGGTTACCGTAACACAGCCATTAAATTGCCTAATTCGGAATCGGATAGCTGTGTGTGCAATTGTCATAAGTTATTATTATTATTATCTAGATGATACAGATACTACAATGTTGATTTGATTACTAATAGCTTTCGTATATCCACCACACGTGAGGTATAAGTTACGTTGTTAACGAACACATTTTGATATCTTTATAATGTTTTTGGGATGTGAAATGACAACGTATCCACACAATCCTTTCGAAAAGCTGGTATAGCGAAGCGAGGCGGCGCCTATCGAGCTGATGCCGGTATAAAAATCGGTTCATCCCGTTCACGAGCGCAAATGAGTTACGAGCGCTCCTCTGGGAGCAGGCGATAAAGTCTGGGATCTGGTTTTTACTGTAGCGAAATTGACTGAAGCCGTTGTGGCGTGCTGGCTTATCGGAGAGCATATGCAACGCGGGTGTAGCCAGGGTGTAGTATGGTAGAAGAGAAAACCAGTTAAAAGTACATAAAATAGCCTCATAAGCAAAATATTTAAAGAAATATAATTTACCAGCTGTACCCAGCGCGCGTTGCTACGCCATCAACTAAAATAAATTTCAAGGAAAAAC